>JXSR01S074157.1:68177-78434 GCA_000969725.1 Ophiothrix spiculata | reverse complement strand
AGTAGAAGAGGTCTGGTGCAGAGTCTTTGTAACTTTTTTCCAACCACCAGACCTAAGCACAGGGAATAAAATAAGATAAAGACAAAAAAAAAATCTTTCAGACAACACAACACAATAATGAAAACCGACTTCATCGCTTTTTTTCTTTCTCTCTTTAATAGACTGTTTATTCAAAATCTTTACTTGCCACGTTCCGCTCATTTTATAAACAATAGGGCCTCATATGTTTCAAATTGAAATATTTGGGTTACTTCATGACATACAATTTAAAGGAGCTTGGTTCGATTTTTCAAAACTTTGCTTTCAATGTCATATGAAAGATGACCTCTAAGTTACAAATTTCAGCTGAATTGGTCAAACCGTTTTAATTTTGTTATCAATTTTGTATTTCAAAGCCATGTATTAGACACATTTTCAAATATCTCCAAAATGGAACATAATTCAGATGTGAAAAATGTGAGCAATTTTTTGGTATCAAGTTTGAAAAAAACATGAAGCAATCGGACCATTCTCTTTTAATGTTAAAGACCCTGATACCCGCTGATCACAAGACTCACAGAAGGATTTACGGGAAGACAATACATACATCTAATATTGCATATCGGTGTTCACAAGTGTGCTAAATCGTTATGTGAGTGCAAGAAACATGTATCTGCAATTGCTGCCCCAAGTTACTTGTATCTGCAATGGCTGCCCCGAGTTATTTTATTTGACATCTAATCACAAGAATGTAAAATGTGACCCGTCATATCGAAAGGTACCTGAAGGGTCCCAAAATGAATATTGATTTTATGGTATCATCTGAAAGATTATATTTTAAGCTTCAAAATGACACCTTGCTTTTTGTTATTGGATGTTCGATTGCAAAGTTTCATCCAATTTAGTAAAAGGCTGATTCAGAAAACTATAGTTCTGAGAAAATCAAGTTTAAAATTTCTGTACTGGTAAGAAGGGAGAAATGATTTTTATCTCGATTTTGAAAACATTTGTCTTGGATTTGTTATGGATGTTGGAACCTGATGAATATGATAGAAAACACTTCAAAGATAACGTTTCTGATGAAATTAGAAAATCAACTTTGGATGTGATTTTTGACTATGCTCAATTTCAATGTATCTTCTTATTTACTATGCCGATCTTAAGGTACCTTACGATATGACAGGTCACAAATATCCCTCAAAATTTCCCTGCAAAATGTCAGTGGCTCTTGAAATGGTTCTTCACCTGAAGAACTATTTCAAGAGCCACTGCCCCAAGACTGGCGAGGAAACAGTGTGGAATCCATATTTCTGAAAAATGGCAGCTATTGCATACACAACTTTCTTTGCACTCAGCACATGACGATAATATGATATCTAAATTTTACAGTTTTTACATATATCAGTATATAATAACAAAGTTAACATGGTCTACATAATCAGCTTAGTGAAAACAACAGTTCTGTGTTCTTTAAATTTATAATTCAGTATAAAATTTAATTGAATTAAGGGCCAAGTACACAGGGACATTTTACACGACATATCTTGAAATCATTATAAAGTTGTGGCCATACTGTTGGAAGCCTATATTCTACACATTTTTTATTTGAGAAAATCACAGATGATACCTTCTAATCATCTTCAAAATAAATTTAATGATTATAGAATGGTTCATCAAGGTTTAATATTGACAGATTTATAATATACCACTATTATCATGAATTATCAGGTCCACTGCAAATTCGTCATGCTGACAAGTTTTGACGATGGTTCAGTCATTGACGAGCGTCATTAGTGTATTGTGACATGTTGTTTAAAGGAGCTTATCCGATTTTTCAAATTTTAGTTTTCAATGTCATATGAAAGATGACCCCTCAAGCAGTCTAAATTTCAAATTGCAGCTGAATCGGTCAAACCGTTTTGATTTTGTGGGCAAATTTGTATTTCAGAGCCGTCTATACGTTACTATGTAAAATTAATTATGGTTACCATAATAGACACATTTTCAAATAAAACTAAACATAACTCAGACGAACATTTTCACATGGGTTGTAAGAAAAATATGAGCAACATTTTGGTACCAAAATCTCAAAAAGTTTGAAAAAAAGTTGAGGCAATCGGACCAGGCTCCTTTAATCACTGTTAAATCCTCTTAAATTGACTATTTCTATTGATATAGATGTGTTTTTCTAGCCCCATGTTCTATTCACAGACAGTTTCTGTCAGGAGGATTATCCCCTGAGAAGAACAAAGACTGAGATCAATTTAATGAAAATAGGTTCAACAAGGTCATTGAAATTCTTGGAAGTTTTTTTCAGGTGTGCGAAATGCATCGTTTACTATTGAAATACTGCGATTAATAATTCCATAATTACAGCAAAGGTTGACCTCAATTCAACTTTTTCAGGCAAGAGTCCCTGTGTTCTGAGGCTATTACTTGTCCAGTGGAACCTCTTTAACACAAAATCTGTAGGGTCACACATTCTAGTTTGTGTTATCAAGACTTTGTGTTCATCAATTATTAATTTTATACAAAATTCAGTGCAAGGGACATGGAAATTTACTTTGTATTTCCAGGGTTTTGGGGTTATGAGATTTTGTGTTAAAGAGGTTTCATTGTATAGAAATTTAATGGATTTATTAAAAAGGAAGCATCCTTAGTCTTTAGAAGGAAGAAATGAGTAGTTGAAAACTAGTTGGTGCAGATAGCTATAGTGACTCCAGTAAGGCACGGTTCCCAATTCATGAAGGAACGTTTTCCGACATACGAAATGGCTTGACGCAAGAGCCATGACGAAATGTATTTTGAGCCATGACGCAAAAAAAAAAGGAGAATCGCATAACTACCTTCTCTGAAGAGGTCTTTATAATAATAGAGGCCCTGTTGAAATTTTTCTACATCATTCAATACACTATAATACATCTATCTTTGAATCATGAATCGATATTTTTCTGCATCACGATGCAAGACAATTGCGTCAAGCCCTTTCGTATGACTTAAAAGCTTTCGTCATGAATTGAGAACCGTGCCTAATGGTCCACCATTTTGGAACATTAACTTGGAACATTAAGGTCTTGCAAGAGAACCTAGACTACCCGTACAAAAATGTTGGCGAATTGAACGAGCTAGCTAGATCAATCTAACCTATTTCAAGGTAATATTTTGAATCAAAACTTTGGAATTCAGTTCATTAAATATTGCGTTTAAATATCCCCAAGATTTAACAGCAGAGAAATGTTCCTGGATAGTCGGCCATTGTTAAATTGACAATTCAAGTGGTGTTTTATAATTTGCTAATTTCTCTGAATGTTGACTGCCAATTTCTCTGAAAGGTCAACATTTTTATGTCAATTAAGTTGACAAGCACAAATATATTGATTGAAGAGTCGGGGATAGAGGTTATCCGTGTTTTGGATTAGCGGCCATCTTTGGGGAATGCTATACAATATTCAGACCATTCAGGAGAGCAGCACCAGGAACGTCATGCACGTTAGCATATCAACTGCTTCAAAATAGCCTGCCAGATTCAAGGTCATTGATTGAATAAAGATTACTAAGGGAATGACCTCTTTTGTTTGCGATCGCGCATGAGTGAAGTGGATACTCTCTATTGCCCTTTGGGGTATCAATTATGAGCCCTGAGAGACTGAATAAGGATCAGAACCACATGGATATTGAGCAAAAATACACAATTTTGGTGGACAAATTTTATAAGAAGCCTTAAATTTGCATATGTGAAAATTGAAACTATTTTACATTTTACAGACTATTAGAAACAAATATCCAAGGTTGCATTTGTCCAATTTCTGATATTCTTTCCCCCTTTTTTTTGTTGCCAAAAATAGCAAACAAATCTTTGAAAATATTTTTAAAATGAAGACAAATTTAAAAATGTGAGAAAAACAACATTGAACATTTGCTTCTAGACTCTAATTTTTACATACGGACATTTTAGGCTTTCCTGAAATTTGTGGCACTAAAAATACATTACTGGTATACTATTGGCCCTAGCCCCAAAATTATATATTTTGGTTTAAAAATTGGCATCACATTATTGTGTATAAATCCTCTCTTTGAAATATATACTTGTTATATACATTTGATTTAACAAGTTGCATGCTACAGAGTAGAAACTCTTGAAAATTAATAGGTGATTAGCACTATGTTTAAAACAAAATTTATCACAATAAAATCGTAATCAAAAACATTACACATTTCACAAATGGCACCGATTGTAGCTCTGGGAACACTTCCAAACTCAACCAACGGTTATGAGCACAAGAGAATTGTCCAAAAGCATACATTATATCTGCATTCTTGTCATTTCAGATTGGTATCAACCCATTATTTTTTGAAAAGTTTTTGCTCTGTATTACAGGTGTAGGTTCCTATTTTAGGATGTGTATACTGTACTTTTAACTAGGCCTGGGACTTTTCGGGTAATTTGCTACCTGGGTACCCAATTTATTTTTCAGTCGGGTACCCGACCGTATTGATAATTGATGATTTACAATGTTAGAACGGGAAGTCTAGTATAGTACAACCATATGTCTCCATTACACCAATTTTTTATTTTTCACCGATTGTGGTCATTATTTATCATGTTTACTTCGATCAGATGATGATTTTTATCATAAATTGTTGAACACAAAATTTTTGGTTCAAAATTTAGATTTTATTGTCCGGTTTGGGCAATCGGTCGGCAAATTTTGTACCTTAGTAAGCTCATGACGGGCGGGTACCCAGGTAGTCCCAGGCTTACTTTTAACTGATTGACCTTGTTCTCTGAAATGCATTGTGCAAGGTTTCAACCTTAACTTGTGTGTTGTTTTCTGCCGAGAGGCAAAAGAAAGTATGCAACCCTGGGGATGAGGCTGTTATGTAAATACAAAAGTAATGGAAAATAGGTATACCAATTAATTTTACATTTTGTGCTATATCTCCAAAACCACTACAGCAAATTTTAGTCAGGGTTTCCAGAAATTGTTGGTGACAAAAATGGATATTTTGAGGCCAAAATGGTAGGCTTTTGTCAACAATTAACATCACCATTGTGTTTATGATGTAACTCGTCGAGGCTACAGAGTAAAAACCTTTCTCCAAAAATGATGAGCTGACACCAACCGTAAAGAGAGTTTTCATTTTCAATACAAAATATAAATTCAAAAACACAATTTGAACTTTGCTCCCATTCATAGCTATACTTTGTGAGTTGTAAAATGGAGGCCCCTAGAACTAAAAGGGGGTTAAGTCACAAAATCTTGAAAATTGAGTTGTGTCAATTTCCTGCTATGGAATTCTCATTTCTACATTCTGTACAAGTTTTGTAGTAATTTGATGATCAGAGCATGTGTAAGAGTCACTGCGAGATACAGCAATACCATTCAAGACAACACAAATGATATGATGTTTGTGCCATTTTCTCAGTTTGTACTCAATGTGACTTAAGTAACCCCTTTCTGGTTCTAGGGTCCTCAATTGAAGTTAAAACTTAGATTTACAAACATAACCCACTAAAAAGGCCAAAAACATCTCAAATCTTACTGTATAAAAAAATCCCTATTTTCATGCATTCGACCCGAGGATTCAAACCTTGGACCTCTGCATCTCAATTCGATATTCACCCATACCAAGATACCCACAGACATTTCTTAATTTCTACTATAGGATTTTGTAGAATTCAGCAGGGTTAGGGTTATCAAATCATGTTTTGGACTCTGGAGAACCTTGACATCTGTGACCATCCCATAGATTTACAGGGGAGATACAAGGCACGTCGCCATTTTTATTCAGGCATGGGGACAAAATTGGGGTGTATTCAGGTTTTTGCCGATAGCTTGCCAATAATGCATCACACCTTGTCAGGGTGCGTTAATATTGAAACAAGCACACACCACCACTTTGCGTGCAGGTTGGCGTATCATTTGCGTAAAGTATTATTTGCGCAGACTGTCTCTACGCGTAACCAAGTCTCGGCACTCGGAGTTGATTATGGCGGGAACCAAGTGGACCCGAATACCCCCAATTTGAGCTCCATTGCTGATGACGCCATTACACTGGCTGGTATACAAAGCCTGGTATCTCCCCTGTAAAGCTATGGGCCATCCACAACAAACCTTCCAGCATTTTTGCAATTGAAGATGAAGATCAAAATACATGTATTCTGACAAAGTAACAACGTTTCAGAATAGAAAAATGTATAACTTTCTTTAGGTTATTGTAAAATATCAACTATTATTTCAAAATACAATTTTCTACATGCAATCAAATAGAAAATGTGACCTGCTCCCACGAAACACAAAAAAAGTTGGAAAATAATTTTTCTGATTTGTCCATATTGAAAATGCTGACATTACAAGTTTTAAAATGATATGACTTGTTGACATTGCTCAACGTTTTATCCATGAAAAGTCAATATTTCCCAAGAAAGGTGAAAATTTTATTCCAGAGTGAAAGAGTTCATAATGAACTTCATTCAATTGATGTAAAATGTATAACTGTAATGCATTCAAAGATCAATCAGCCCTATGTTTTCTATTGATTGTCCTCAAAATATACAGATATATTTCCGATCCTTTTCTTGGAATGAACTTTGCTGGTGTTTTTGAAGCATTTTGATTTTGAATTTGTCAAAAAATCATTTTTAGCATATTACGACCCTTAATTTTCAACCATGGTGCAAAATGAAGTTTACTGCATTTACTGCTCAGTTGAGATGGACGGTCACATTTTATTGTGTATCTCGCAGACTGTCGCAATAAAAGCTAAATTTATGATTTCAATAAGTGTATGTTCCACACATCAAAGTTTCCAACACACGGCTAAGAACGAGTGGCAGGATTATTGACTGCGGACAGCACATCTTGCGGTATTAAGCTAACCATATTTAAAACAATTACAAAATTGTGCGATTTCAGCATATTTAACTTGACATCCACGGGCACCTTAATTTACTTGATTACCATTGATATAAAATGTTGATGTTGGTCCAATACCATTACATTCAAATGATACAATTGTTTTCCTAAAAACACCATTAGGATTGAATCGGCACAAAATAAGCTTTATGAACAGTCTACAGGATTCAGGCGGGTGGAAGACTATTATCAAACAACCTTGGGCAGTGCTACACCTAAACCAATGCTGGACTTAACCGTTACTTATATAAATATTAATCAGTCTGTGCCTGATTTGCATTACACACAGTAGTGTCCAGTCTTGGGTCAGTGGCTCTTGAAATGGTTCTTCAGGTGACAGCCGGGGGCGGCTGGGGGTGTGACACCAGGGGGGGGGGGGGTCTACTTGCATATGTAATGTATGCAGGTACGTGCCATCCAAATGGGTGGGTTTTTCACAAATCCTTAGACATTTTTGTCCCTGAAAATCTCTAAAACTGGCTCACATGTTCAAGGAAAATTTTTTAGACATTTTTGTCCCTGAAATCTCTAAACTTTGGTCACATGTTCAAGAAAAAATGTAAAAATGGGTCAAAAATCACACATTTTAAAACATTGGTTTATTTTTTGGAGCAAAATCTCTAAACATGGGTGCCCTTTTTCTCAAATATTACCATGGGTTAGAGTTCTGAGGTCAGGGTCGCACACTCCTGTTCAGGTGACATTCAGAACCATTTGAAGATCCACTGACGTATAAATTACTTTTTATTTAACTTTTTAGTTACAAGGTATTAAATATTTTGAATATAACAGATGGCAGCTATTGCAGATACAATTTTCTTGTGTTCATGTCTTAGGAAATTTCCCGTCTGTTTGAAGAATACCATCTGGTGAAAAGTGCTATCAATTGCCCCCTGTTTGTCCATGCAAAATGAGAAAATATTAATGGTTTGAGTTAGTTTTGCAAGAGAGCAAACTGGGGATAACAAATTTATCACCCACTTAACATGATTGTCTATAATGCAAAAGCCAGAAAAATGCTGGGAAAATGATTGAGAAATAGTTCTTTTTATTTACTGTATTAATAAATGTATGCATGTTCCCTATGACATTATTTCAAATAGTTTCAACCATCTTGAGAAAACCCGTAAATAGTTCTTTTGAAAAACTATTTACGGGGTTTAAAAGACTATTTATGGGGTTTGACAGACTATTTACGGATTTTCTGCGTAATTTATAGTCGCGTCACTTTCACGCACGGACTTAAGCGCGCAACAAACTTAGACACGCAAGCCAATACACGCATTAACCTACTGCTTGCATTCATGGTTATAGCATTTTGTTAGTGCATGTTTTTAACAAAATTAAATAAGTAAAAATTACATTATTAAAAAATTTATTAATACAGTATATAAAACAAATATATACTGACTTTTTCAGCATAGACCCACTGTAGCTAGACCCACTCTCAATTGCGCGTCCATAAATTTCAAAACATTCCACACAAACAGCAAGGATGTTTTTTTGAAGCAGTGAATTCACTCTCCAGACTAAACTGAGACTCAACCCACAAATTGTGGATCGTGCAAAGAGCCAATAAAGATTGGTCCAGACATGAAATACAAATAACTAGATTGTACGAAATGGGAATATTTCAGGTCCGTCATTCAAATAAGCTATACTAGCTCTATTTCAAAAATTGATTACAATGAACTTGGACAAAATGAGGGGGAGGGGAGGTCTTGCTGTAAAAAAAAATGTCATGATATATGTTTAAACTTTTGATTGTTATTCAAATTTAAGAAAGATTACCAAACAGATAACATAATATGATCACAACCTAATAACAGAGCATCACAAAATCAACTTGAACCAAGTTAAACTAATCACAGGTCATAGGTGAAGAGTACAATACAGTGGAACCCCGTTAACACAAAATCTCTTAACACAAAAACCCTGATAACACAAAATGTTTGTTGGGTCTAAGTATTGATTTCCTATGTGAAATCAGTTGGATAACACAAAATCCTGATAACCGAAACTAAACTCTTTGGCCCACTAATTTTGTTTTAAAATTAAAGTGTACCAACTTCATTTTAAACAGGCTAAAACATTATAAAATCTTGGTTAAAGATACCTCAACCAAATTAGCATAAAATAACATTGTTCCCATAAATAGACAATATGACAATGCATTTTAGATGGATGACCATAGAAGAGAAATAGAAATTCCAGCAAGTTTACAGGGTACAAACAAAATATAATGATATGCATTTTAAACAGATGTCCAATAACAGAATAAAGCCAAAAAATATGTTTGTTTGGCTTTTTCCAACTGACCCTTATTTTGAAAATCGTGAAACAATGTTACTGTACAAAAGAATACCGACCCTAATTTTTAAATTTCCAAAAAAAACTTTTTCATATACAATTTCCTAAAGCAAAGTAATTCACAAAATAAGTATTTTAAACAGTTACTTTAATCTTCTGAATCATCCATTTTCAAACCATATTTTGGCTCTTGTGCAGCTTTTTTGCTAAGACTTCCTCTGAAAGGGCCAAACAAACATTTTTTTGTTTATGGCGTAAGCAATTTTCCTTACATAAATGTCTTTGAATAGCATCGTTGGAAAGTTTGGTAGCAACATTTTTACTGTTATATAATTGCATGTTGAGTTAAAAAGACTAGCTTTTGACAACACCTGAATCAGAAACTCAGATCATAGCTTCTAATATTGATACTACGTAACAAAAATGGGTTATGTAAAATGCAAATGCATATTACATATAACCCAGTTGACTGTCTGCTCAGCCATCTAAACTTCTTTAAAATTTTAAACCCCCATTCATCAATTGCTAATAATTTCCACAATAGACAGAATTTCATCCAGCAGGTGTTTTGAAAGCGTATAGTCTTTTAACACAACATTTATAATTGGAAAAAAAATACTCCATGAAATAAATCAAGAAAAACTTTTATAGACCTATATACATCCATCTAAAACTGGCCAATATAAAATAGTTTTTGTTCACTGAACAAAATGATATTAACTTCAGAATCTGTGTACTGCACAGATTGTAAGAATACATTATTTTCTATAATATAATAAATTCAAGATTATCTCTTTAGATCTGTTAGTTACAATTTGTACATTTAAATTACACAAAATCACATGTGTTGATAAAACAAACTTGTACACTATAAATTCAAATAATCATAAACAAATTCTTCATTCTTTAATCATTTTTACAACCAACATTTTATGACCTTTGACCTATTAGAATACTGGAAAATAGGTATACCAATTAATTTTACATTTTGTGCTATATCTCCAAAACCACTACAGCAAATTTTAGTCAGGGTTTCCAGAAATTGTTGGTG
>JXSR01S074157.1:48906-60593 GCA_000969725.1 Ophiothrix spiculata | reverse complement strand
ATTTCATCCCAACTCACTCCATGTGTTTATACACCCATTCCCCAAGGATTTCATCCCAACTTACTCCATGTGTTTATACACCCAATCCCCAAGGACTTCATCCCAACTTACTACATGTATTTATACACCCAATCCCCAAGGACTTCATCCCAACTTACTCCATGAGTTTATACACCCAATCCCCAAGGATTTCATCCCAACTTACTCCATGTGTTAATACACCCCATCCCCCAGGATTTCATCCCAACTTACTCCATATGTTTATACACCCTATCCCCAAGGATTTCATCTAAACTTACTCCATATGTTTATACACCCCATCCCCCAGGATTTCATCACAACTTACTCCATGTGTTTATACACCCAATCCCCAAGGATTTCATCCCAACTTACTCCATGTGTTTATACACCCTATCCCCAAGGATTTCATCTCAACTTACTCCATATGTTTATACACCCAATCCCCAAGGATTTCATCCCAACTTACTCCATGTGTTTATACACCCAATCCCCCAGGATTTCGTCCCAACTTACTCCATGTTTATACACCCTATCCCCAAGGATTTCATCTCAACTTACTCCATGTGTTTATACACCCAATCCCCAAGGATTTCATCTCAACTTACTCCATGTGTTTATACACCCAATCTCCAAGGATTTCATCTCTTTCAAAGAGTTTGGGCACCCATTCCTGCATCTTCATCTTGCGTTCCTTGTGGCCTTTCCGTTGTTCTTCTTCCAGGAGATATTTCTCATGAGTTGCATCGTTGACATCTTGTTTTTTCAGTGCATTTGTCACATGGCACCATAACCTGTTCAAAAGAAACAAAGCATTAAGCCATATGTTATGAGATGAGGTGATAAGTCACATCAACACTAGCTGTGTTATTTAGTGCCATGCAATTTCAATATCGGTACATTCAATATTAACTTCCGTCACTAAAATAAAATTACTCCTGTAATAAGTCATCCGCTTGCATATATCTGTAACCTCTCTATGTTAACTGCCCATTTCCGTTCAAAGTGGAAAACTGCGCTAGATTTACAAGGATGGTGACAAAAGTGATGTCAGTAATTATACAGGCCCATTTCCCAAATGGTTTTTGCTCTGTAACTCAGCAACGGATGATTAAATCCAATAAAAGTATTTATTTCTAGAAGCGGATTTGCATATTGAATATAGTGGTGAGGTCATTTTTGGACCAAAATGTGTAAATTTGACCGTAAGTTCCAAAAATCATGTTTTTGGGCCCAACATTTTACGGGAAAGCTAACTAAATTTTGCTTTGGGAAAATTTCAACCATTTTACTTTTAAGAATCTGGAAAGCAATATCTATGAACACATTTTTCAAATTTTTGATTTTTACCTTAGTTTTGAAATAGTGCCAAAAATAGATCAAAAAGTGTCATGTTTTGCCAAAAATTGTGGCAGCGGTGGGATTTTTGACACTTCAGGACCAATCTTTGACAATATCTCAAAAATTAAGAAAAAAATCAAAAATTTGAAAAATATGTTCCTTCATATTGCTTTCTGGACTACAAGTGTACAAGCTATTTTCAAAACAGAGGTAATTAATCATTTATCGAGTAACTTAACTTACCTTCGCTTGTTGACTCAATTACTTTTTATTATTATAATGAATGACTAATTATTATTATTATTATTGTACACAATTTCTTAAATTTGAAATTATTTGATCTCTCACATTATTAATTTCTAACCATTATCCTTTCAAAATGTCTCAATGAAACACTTTTTATCCCATGAGCACAGCTAGTTGTCTGGAATTACCTAGGAAATTATAAAGGGAATATTTCCTGGCCACCATCTTGTTTTTACTCATGTAGCAGAAATTTGTATAGATGTGTTTGGAGTTTGGCCTGATATCCAGGCAAATCACGCAAATCTTAACTTGATACATATACAGCGTGTGCATTTTGTTTCACGCGCAAACCGTGTCTGCGTTTCAAGTAGCGTCTATTGCGACTTGCTCTAATCAAAGTATGCCAATTTTCCTGTTAATCCGTTTCAAAGACTCTTGACATGTGGTACATAGAGCCGTAACTTACCCTGCACCAGTGACAATTCAAAATGGCCGCCATCCCATATGACTTACATGGCGGTACAATCAAAATGGCGGTGTGGACCAATTTCCTTATGAATTACAGAAATATCACATGAATAAAGTAAGGATTATGGAAATGCTGACTGCCATGTAATGGCATTCACTTGTCAGTTCTGCAGTTCAGCAATTTTTAGCAGAACAAAGAACAAGAAAGGTATGAACTAGGCCTGGAACTAAAACCCGGGTACCCGCCCGTCATGAACCTACCCGGGTACAAAATTTGCCCAGGGATTACCCGAACTGGACAATATAATCATAGAATTTTGACCCAAAAATTTTGCAATCAGCAATTTATGATAAAATCATCATCTGATCGAAGTAAACATGATAAATCATGACAATTGGCGAAAAATAAAAATTGTTGTTGAAATTGAGACATATGGTCGTAGTAGACCCGTCAAACTTCCAGTTCTAACATTGCAAATGCTCAATTATCAATACGGTCAGGTACCCGGGTACCCGACCAAAAAATAAGTCGGGTACCTGGGTAGCAAATTACCCAAAAAATCCCAGGCCTAGTATGAACATTTAGGTGACATGTATGCAACAGACTATTCTTTGGCTCATAAGGGACGAGGTATCTGGGACTTGTGTTAAGAGTCCCATGCTCTAACCGCTCGGCCACTCTCTCCTCTTTGTAAATTTTAGCTAAAATGGCTAAATGTTATTTAAAAGTTAGAATTAAATCTCAGGTTTCATTTCAGTACAATCAGAATATTAATGCTCTGAAAACAGCCAATCACCCTTAGCTAGTGACTTACTTCTCTGACTCAAAATCGCCTTGTTCTTCAAATGCTGCTGTTGATCTTGGTAATCGCCTTTGCCTCACATCTTGTGTGACTGCCCAGAAGATCTCTGTATGCTGAAGACAAAAACCACAAAATTACAGTCATAATAAATTGGAACTGGAATCCTGATTGACCTGCAGGGGTTGTATTATGATATAGTGTGTATTGATTTCCATCGATGGGCATTATTCTGGTAAGATTATTTCTAGTCTTAAGCAAATAACAGCGCAGTCATTATCAGTTATTAATAACCTGTGTAACACCCTGGTCACATAAGCAGCAAGAAGCCGCAGTGCTGCAACGCCGGTATGACATTGGTATGACACCGGTGAATGCTTGCGATGACCGGTTGGACACCGGTGGTTATGAGACCATAACTGAAGACATGGTATACACAAGCCACAAGGTTTTAACTCGGAATTAAATTATTGCAGCATGCTTCCGGCATCTCTACGGCTCACGGACACCTTCCGAAGTCCAATCGGCGTCTGCTGAATTGACGCCATAAACACATCATAACCTCGCCGCAAAGTTATGTGACAAGGGTATAATAGCGCGATCCAATCTAATAAGATTATTATTATTTTACACAAACAACTGCGCGGTCATTATCAGGTAACAATGACTTCTTATAAGAATGCATTTTCTCATAAAACGATAATCAAGCGCGCGTATGCACCCCACACACGCGCGTTTATCATATTACACGATGATCGTCATGCCAGGACTGCTTTTATAGGGATAAGTAGTACTTTAAGTCAGAAATAAGTTAAATAAAGTATTTCTTCATAAAATTATACATAAAGGGATTAAATTTGTCGAAATAGTGATAAATATGACAATAATAACTTTGCACCATCTATTTTTCTGTCATTGTGTAAATTCGTCGGAGATCGTCCAAAACAATCACCTCAGAATTCACACAATGACCTCAAAAAAGATGGTGCGCAATTATTGTCTAAACAATGACTTTTGATAATGACCTGCATGTACGCAGTGCTCGCGATAATTGCGTATATGCTTCAAATGCAACAACGCGCAAACGTAATATTTAGCTGGTTGCGTTTAATTATATGTGCAATGCGGAAACAGTATTTTGACTGAACGATATATTTAACAGACGGTATCAGTCTAATTTAAATTATGATTTTCCCTGGCCGTTTTTATCAAAAATGGTCAAAATTTAGTAAGAATTTAAAAAGAAAAAAATATGGTTATTAAAGACACTAATAACTTTGCACCATATTTTAATTCTATAATTGTTTTAAATCTTTGATGTTTGATTCGGCCCAAAACAAATACCAGCCATTTTAAACAATGCCTAAAAAAACAAGATGGTTCGCGAACCAGTAGTCTCGCCTGCGTATCGACCGCCTACTTAATCATCATTCAGTTGTGGGGTTGAGTAGGATAGGGTAGGAGTGACGTTGGGTCAAGTACTTTCTATTGTATAAGTTTAATCCATATGGGTCAAGTGTTCATGAGTTATGACAATGACCTCAACATGACCTTGGATGACCTCAAGTCAACTTTTTGAATAATTTTGGAAATTTGACCTCAGATGACCTTTTGACCTTGATTGACCTCGACCTTGGGTCAAGTACTTTCTATGGCCTTAGTTTAATCCAAGTGGGGTCAGGGGTTAATGAGTTATGAGCTTGACCTCAAAATGACCTCGGATGACCTCAGGTCAACTTTTTGAACAATTTTAAAAATTTGACCTCAAATGACCTTTTGACCTTGAATGACCTTCACCGCACCCCCAAAAAAGCGCGTCGCGTGAGCTAATCCCGAACCCCTTCATGTCACCAAGTTTCATTACCATAGCCCTTACGGTTTAGGAGATATACTTAAAATTAAAAATTACGCATAAATTATGCAAATTAGGTACTTTATATGCATAGTTTGCGTTCAAATTGTACGCAGCGCCAGTTCGGCTTCAACCTTTCCCACTCACCAAATATCATCTACATAGGGCATACGGTTTCCGAGATTTGCTCCGGACAAGAAATGCAGACGGCGGACAGTTTTAAGGAATGGTATATTTTCAGGCGAGACAAAAATGGTGCGAAGTTATTTTTATCATCGGTGGTTTATGATTAGCTGGGTATCGCACGGACATCTCTTTTGAACCCACTGTCTAATTAGCACATTCTGTGTCATGCGTCATTCCTTGCACATGCCATGTGTATGCATGGATATTGGGCACATGGGGTCTACACGGCTTACATATTAGGGTCAAAATAGGAACTCGCCTATAACAATCTTAAAGTAAATTACAACACAATGGGTCTTTTTTATTTTCTGTAAGAATAGGATCAGTTTACATTATATCAAAAGTTGACAAAAATTGTAGTCCCAGAAGGTGATGATAGCACAAAAATTAACAAAATGGTCATCAATACAGGGAACCAAATTTCAAAGTTGTCAAATCTTGTTTAAAACCATGTCAATATGATCACCTTTTATCCACGATGTTCGGATCTCGAGTTATATCCAAAAACATTAAAAAAGTCATACAGGCGTCAAGTGTTAGGCCATATGGGGTCAAAAATTTCAGAAGTGTCTGATTTTGCTGAGAATGGTCTTAAAATGTTCCTTGTGCAAAACTGTCTACACAAATATACTGTAAAACATCTTAATTTCACGAGGTATTTATTTCGCAACTTTCGTGAGGGAAAAGAATTCGCGTAATTTAATTCTCACAAAAATATTGTCCAATTTCATGTTTTGTTTAATGTGAGCATGCATATGTGAGCTCTTGTACATGTCTGAAATTGTACAAAGTATATGGACACACTAGTAGGAGTATATTAAATATGTGGAGCCTTTTTTCATGCAGATGTAACATGGATGCATTTTCAAGGTATTCTAGTAATGACCGCACAACACTAAATCACTCCACGAATGGTGTAGGGGTAGAAAGTCCCGGTAAAAAACATAGGTCCACACGGATTATTTTGCAATGATAGTAGAACTGGTTACAAGTGACATGGTTTTGTGTTTATGAATATAAATGACTAGAGTTTTGTGATCACTTATAGCATCCAAAACAACTGGCATCCATATTTTTATTGGATTTAGCAGCGTAAGTTCCGGTGCATGTCTAAAGTGGTTAGGGGTCGTTTTGACTGGGTGGAAAAAGCGGGGGCGCTGTTTACGAGCCCGTACCGAAAATTTTTATCGGAAAATGTTTTTTCAATTGAAAGTTATTTGAAAGATATATGGGCTACAACTTGATATTAACTGAAACTTCAAAATATTGTCATGCCAGTATGAAAAAGCTCAGAGAATCTAGGCTAAAATGCATTGGTTTCAATGGAGAAGTTATTTAGTGTTGTGCTCCCTAATATTTTGACAGGAACATGGACATACATAATCATCAATTTGCGAAATTTAATACTTGTGAAAATATCACTTATAGCAAATGTGCAAAATAAAATCCCCACAAAATAAAAGTGTTTTACAGTATTAATAGTTTCTAAATTTCTTACTCCTGTTTTTGACCCGGGGTGGGGGAGCACTTAGTACAAAAGTGATTACGGGGATGTGCCGCAAACTTGGGTAGCAAAATCAGGCTGTCTGGTATGCCAATGGGTCCTTTTTCTTTGCAAAATGAGGTATTTTCATGGGTTGTTTTTCAAAATGTTCTAAAATTTTCGCCAAAATGGTGCAAATTTGGATTTTTTTCTTCTAAATTTCAAACAAAAATCAGAAAATTCGCGTCAAATTAGAGTAAATTTTCAGAATTTTTTTAAATTTTTGTAGAAATTCAACTCGAAATTTGGGGAAAATTGGTATATACATGGGTGGTATTTCAAATTTCCCAGCAGCACATCCCTACCAAAACCAAACTTGAGTACCCCCCCCCCCCCGGGTTTTTGACTCTGTCCAGCAGTGTACTTACCCCGGTTCTCTTGTCCTTTATGAGAACTTCTTCATCCTGGAGGGAAATTGGAGAGAAAAGAAACTGCATTTACTCAAGGAATTAAAGCAATACTATAAGATTTTGATCAAACATGATAAATAGTAAGAACAGCATAAAATGAAGGAATGTGACTATCTAAAAGAGTTTTGAAGTATGTCAAAAGATTCGTTTGCCACTAAAAAATGAATAAAAAGGACATGCATGCTTTACTATAGAATTTATGGAATATTATCTACAATAAGATATTTTGGGCATATCAACAGGATGCCCCCCCACAAGATATCCAAAACTACTTCTGGGTGCAGCTGTCCATTGAGACCGACCACGACGGAGACCAGCCAAGAAATGGCTAGACTGTGTGAAGGCAGACTGCACAGAAAGAAACCAAGCATCCCTGACAAGTGCAACAAGAACATCACAAGACAGAAAGATCTGGCAAGAAGTTGTGAAGCAGAAGCCATCACAGGTCTTTCAGACAGTGTGGATGGCTTAGGTCAAGGTAGATCAAACACTGCTAGCTCCATGTAAGTAATATCATAGATCTCTAAAAAAAACCTTCAAAATTACATCTTTGACAATTTATACATATATTTGGCCCCATGTCATACTTTACAGTACTTCAAGCATAAGTCCTTCCATACAGCTCTTAGAATGGTTAATTTAGAGTGCATTCCTGTTTAATGCTAAGAAACGATAATTTCTTCATGAAAGACCGTTTTGAAAATCTAGATATTGAAGAAAGAAATTTTATTTTTTTAAATTCAATTCTAATTCAAGAAATTAAAAGGTAAACAAATCTGCAATAAGGCCCAAAAAATAAATTGTTTGTTTGCCCTCCAGTGGAAAAATTGAAATTTTGGGTCGGTCGGACGGGAGATCTTTTTTTCTAACTCTTCACATATATTTTAAAGAATGATGTCATTCCATGGATTTTATCGTGAATACCAAGCAATGTTTTCCGCCGAAAATATTCAGTTTTCATATTTTACATGTTTGAAGGAAAAAAAATAAACTAAAATACCCGACCTAAATTTTTGGCATTTTAGGGTCGGCCGCGGAGGGCAAACAAACATAACTTTTTTTAGGCCTAAACATGAAGATTTCACACCCCTGTATATATTAAAGGGCCAAACTCTTATCCACATCCACAGTTGCCTCTGATCAAAATTAACACTTTTTAGCTAATTAAAGGAGCATGGTCCTGTTGCTTCTACTTTTTTTCAAACTTTTCAAGATTTTGGTACCAAAACATTGCTCATATTTTTCTCATAACCCATGTGAAATTTCACAGCTGAGGTGTGTTCCGTTTTGGAGAAATATCATGAATATATGAAAAACTGTCTAATTATATAACCATTTATAAATTTTACACAGTAATGTATAGGCAGCTGCGAAATACAAAATTTCTCAGAAAATCAAAACGGTTTCAACCGATTTACCTAAAATTTGAAACTTAAACCTCTTTAGTGACATGCATCGTTCATATGACATTGAAAATCAATTTTGAAAAAACGGACCATGCTCCTTTAAGAATCCTTGAATGATATCTGTTACAAATCTGAAACCTAATTTTTTAAAGATATATGAAAAAGTGTACCATTTCTAAATTTTGGTTGGACCCTGACAACAATTGCACACTTGTTTTTTAGGCACCCTCTTCCCGAGAAGCGCCGAGCAACACAAAAAATAGCGGGAAATATTAACGAGTACTCGCATACCAACAGACCTTTTGCTGATTTTTATTTTTTGTGTGCTAATATGGAAGTCATTAAATTTCCTACAAAACATGAAATTCTAAACGCAATAAATGGGCTATTCCAGAAATTAATGGTACATCCCCTAAAGAAGGCATGGGATTCCCAAATATTTTGCATGAATTTCTCAGTGGGAAATCCCAAAATAAATGAACGTTTTCCCTCCATGATGGTAAAGCAAGGCATGGGAATTCCGAAATATTTTCGCCAATTTAGTGCATATTCCCAAAATATTCACATCTTTTTGATCAAATGGTAAAGAAGGCACGGGAATTCCCAATTTTCTGTCTTAAGATGGAACATACCCCTAAAGAAGGTATGAAAATATCAAACCTGGAATTCCCAATTTTTCCAGGAAAAATATGGATGCCTTCTTTAGGGGGTGTACCGTTAATTTCTAGAATATCCCAATGAGTGGAGTAAACAAGCATTTCACCTTACGTAGTATAAAAGACTTATCTTCTCACACGATTGTTGAGTCTAACTATCAATCAACATGCGAGCAGTTCATTTTTGTTATCGCTGCGAAATAGCCTGGCACAAGCTCTGATTATATGTGACGTGGCAAAACCAGGCTCAACTGGGCAGAGATGGAAATTGATTTTTTGTGATAATATAAAAATATATAGACTTTGCTCTTTCTAAAAAGTCTTGTTTCATCTCAAATAACCATTCCTATTAAACCAAAGTTATGCAATTTTAAAATTTGAATTTCTAAAATGTTTACAATGAGAAATGGACAACAAAATATAGAAAATAATAAAGATATATAAAATCAAAAGAAATATTTGTTTAAAAGTATACCTTCCCATTTAAATTTTACTCTGGGATTTTCACATAATGTTTTTATCATATTTAGCACTACAAATTTGTAAAGAACTAAGTTTGTACAAAATCCAACCTTCCCATTATTTTTGCCTTTTTCTCATTTTTAAGCCTTGCCAAGTTCCGCCTGATTTTGCCATACCATGTCACATATATGCAACCTGTAGATCCGATTTGTAGGAAATTAAATTTAATGATTTCAATTATAACTACAAAAGTGTTGAAACTTTTAGCTGGTCAATTGTGAATATCAAGTGAATGTCAAATCAAGAATAAAATTATGGGGTCACAGACTATTTTAAAAGGATTGCTTAAGATGAAATTACATGGGGTAAAAACTAAAAAAAATCATCACCAGAAATCTCGAAATTCGGTTTTATAGCACCAAACAGATAAAAAAAGTTAACCTAACGCTCACATTTTCAAGTTATCATCCATTAATGGAAAATGACATAGCGGGCTTAGTTGGTCGGTGACCCCAATTTTTTATTGCTGAATTTTTAAGTTTACAGACTTAAAATTTTAAAAATCCTTAAGCTTTACATCATTTTCACCACTTACCCATTTGCCGTCGAGAGTTGCAAGAGTTTCTTTGCCAAATTTGATTTTGCCAACGATTAAATTGGAAGAGTCACTACCACCTAAAAATGGCTGAAAGAAATGGAAAATATGATGTAGTTTTACCAAGAGCAATCTGGAGGGAAACAAATTTGGTCCACACCAAGGAATTTTTATAGGGGAACCGTTTTTCTCCGCCATCTTGTGTCGCTTATGGAGCAGGGTTATTGTACCTCCGGATATATTCGGAATTTGGCCCGATATCCGGGCTGTTCGTGTAAATCTTCACTTGACGCATATACAGCGTGTGCATTTTGTTTCATGCGCACACCGTGTCTGCGTTTTGCTCTGATTAAAGTATGCCAATTTTCCCGCTAATCCGTTGCGAAGACTCTCGAAGTGTGGCATGCGGAGCCGTAAAATGTAGGAGGTACAATAAGGGTCCAGTTGTCGGCTCGTACATGTTGCTCCTTGTAGCATATCTAATGTATGGTATCTGTATACATCAGATATGCTACAATGAGCAACATGTAGGAGTCGACAACTGGACCCTTTTGCCGCGGCGGGACACATATTTTAATTTCCTCCAAAAAAATTCTTATAACACATTTTTATTTAAAAAAAAAAAGAAACTGGTGTGTACCATAGAATGCGATGACTCGTAATATATCTTAAATCAAAATATAATGAAGCTAGTTTCCTTTTTTTTTCTTTGCTTCATCAAACTCCATATAATGCACATTGGCTTACTGTACCTACAGTTTCAATGAAATCTTGTATGATATAGTGGAACAGTGTAGGACTCCCGAATCACTGAATCTCAGCCCCATTATGGACAACAGATGACCCCCAAAAGACCCTTGAGAACTATTTTTTGTAGCTAAATTTAGGCTTTAGAAGCAAAAATTTCATAAATTTTACTTGAAATGGGGGTCTTTGGAACTAATTTTTTATGGAGGCTAGGCCGGGAACTGAAAATTTTGATAATAGGGCTTTGGAACTAAAAATTAAGCTTATGGGGAGGGGGGGTTCTGGGGAGTGGTAGGCAAAATAAGAAAAGGAGGTCTTGAGGGCTTTACATATCAGTATCATCTCTCTAGGTCAGTGCCAACCCCCACCTCATCCCACCCCGGATTAATATATGGCTTACCTTGAGTTTGAATTCAATTTCAGTTCTGTATCCTGTCTTCTCGCATTCAATGCAGACTTTGCCACCATATGATTAGTGTACCATACAAAATGCCTGCAAACAAAACAAAAATGGGATTTATAGCGCACCATGTATCCCCGACTCCGTAAAGAATTCAATTTCAGTTCTGTATCCTGTCTTCTCGCATTCAATGCAGACTTTGCCACCATACTCCATGATTAGCGTCCCATACAAAATGCCTGCAAACAAAACAAAACAAAAATGGGATTTATAGCGCACCATGTATCCCCGACTCCGTAAAGAATTCAATTTCAGTTCTGTATCCCGTCTTCTGGCATTCAATGCAGACTTTGCCACCATACTCCATAATTAACGTACCATACAAAATGCCTGCAAACAAAACAATGGGATTTATAGCGCACCATGTATCCCCGACACCGTAATTAATTCAATTTCAGTTCTGTATCCCGTCTTCTCGCATTCAATGCTGACTTTGCCACCATACTCCATGATTAGTGTACCATACAAAATGCCTGCAAACAAAACAAAAATGGGAT
>JXSR01S074156.1:130078-148708 GCA_000969725.1 Ophiothrix spiculata | reverse complement strand
TGTTAAATAGTTTCCTCTAGACATAGTGTGGGTTCATACAAGATTTCATTGCATGTCAGAGAGCCAGACATGTAATACTTTCTACTTAAATAGAAATGAAAATACATTTATGTTTTTGAGATTATTCTTGTGTGTTTTTTATAAATATATATAAATGATATGTCAATTAATTTCAGTTATTTGCCAAAAGCTGGTAAAATAGTTGTACATGACAATACCATTTTGATACTAACAAATACCTGTCATTTTATTTTTCCAAAGGTGGTAGGTCATTTATTATTATACGTAGATTTTTACCATTTAAACTGTACATATTGATTATGTAAACTCAGAATCATCTGCAAAATTACTAGATAAAACCATGTTGATCTAGAAGTAGTATTAATAAAGATATATGAAGGACATTTCTTTGAATAATAATAAAGTAATGACTCTTAAAGGGTTAAAACACTTTTAGACATGGCTGTTTTTATCTTTTCTTCTATAATAATTGCATCTATATTATATATTATGATATGGTACTGTATTGTTTTGTACTAGACAGTTTCGAAAACCAAAAACGGAACTGAATTTAGTCAAAAGAGTTGTATGAGAATGTCCTTGATATATTGTGTCAATCATTTTCTCAGGCCACAGGTCCTGGGCACAAGTGGAGAACTCCGCTATACTTTTCCACCCAAGCTGAAAATTCCCCGCAAATGTTCACCACCAACTTCCCTGAGTCAGACACATTTTATGGCAGCTAGTCATTCCAGCAGCAATACAAGAATATAAAAGCACTTCAATATTTGAGGAAAGTGTGCTAATTACAGCAAATTTTTATATATGACCTATATAACCTATATAATATATGTCAAATCTGCCAAAATAAGTTACAGTCTTGAATGATAGAATGTCTGTAAATTTGAAAAAAGCTCTTTCCACATGACCCACATACAGAGACTTTTCACACAATTTTTTACATGTTAACAACTTTTCTTGCTTCTCCAACTAATGTTTTTGACAGTTCAATACTTTCTTATTTCTGTTAAAATTGCCAGTGTTTCACAAGATTTCAACATCTAAATCTTAAACCTCTTTTGTGCATATGGACTTAGAACTCTAACAGTTACACTGAAACTACCAACAGTTGAAACTACCTTTACTGGTTCAATCTCACATCTATTAACCAATTGTGTCAAGAGCAAGTCAGGTAAACACAGGTGGGAGAAAGAAAACTTAGGAAATTACCACAAGCTCTGACAGGGTTTGACAATAGTGTGCAGGTAATAACAACCAGTTGTAAAAGGAACTTGTGGCTAAATATCTCTACAGTAATACACTCATCCTTTCTGTCAAATGTCAGTGTTTGAATCACACAATGAAATCAATCCCAAGCCAATGGCACTCTGGGTAAATGAGCGCATCATCTGACTTAATGCTCAGTTCAAGTTGATGAATCGATTTTTAAACTTTAAGAAAAGGTTGAAATTTGAAACAGCTGTCCAGAATTGAATGATGTAAGGGAACATGAGGGCTGAGTAACAGTACAGGAAAAAGGAAACAGAGCCATGTCAAAAATTATGAAAGGGAAAAGGGTAAACTTGAAATATTTATGTACAAAGGTCCTTGAAAAGTGGGTCATCTGGAAGAGGCTTTCAACTAAATTCCAAACTATATGAATATTGTTTAATTGCTACAGAACATCTGATATGCTATAATGGGTTTGAAAAAGAACATTTTCCACAAATGAAAGGGCTGGGTCTCCATCATTGCACAAAATATTTGAAGCCCATACTTTCTTATCCAACCAAAATTAATACATATCTATGTTATAACAATTGTTTAATGAAATTTTATGTATCACTCAGTATATAATGCAGTTGGGGACAATTACTTTCTTAAAAAGATATTCTATATGCTGCTAAATTTTCATTATGAAACCTTCTTTCTGTGATACAAGGTGCATCATAAACCATTTGAATGCTAATACCTATTTGTACTAAATGTCTTATGCACACTCATAAGTCCTAAAGAGTGTGAAGGAATAATTGAAGAGAGCCTGCAAATGGATAAAAATAGATACTTCACTTACCCAGTATCTGGGCGGTGAACGTTGATATTTCACACCACTGACCCACTTACACATAACACATTAGCTCACATTCAAGCAGGCGTGACTTAAACCGGGCTTTGATGTTTTGCTTTGACGCTTAAATAGAGTGTTTCTAGATAATTTTTCAAGAGTTTTTCTGATTTACTCGCAATATGATTTACCCCTATCAAGCAAAAATATGTTATCGGGAAGAAGATTTTGCCGGAGCATAACCACTAGTATGTAGGAAAAAATTCTTATGTTTTATTGCAGAGTTATTGATTTTTGAAAAGTTGTCGAATTTTTTTGAATGTGAAGAATAGAAAATTTCAGATGTCTACAAGTTATATGTACATCCTTATATATTCAAGAATTTTTTTAATATGTCTGTGTAAAAAAATGTTATTAAACAACGAACGGCAAAATTTTGGTGAAAAAATGCGCCCGTTTTCTCTGGTAATTCCGCCCAACGTATAGTGTTTAAAATTTGTTTGCTATCTGAGACGCCCAATTGTGCATCATGACAATTTACAAGGACACAGAAAAGTACAATAAATTAAAAACAAACGTGGGGGACAGTGTATTTTAACCGGGTAACCACCCGCGTGCCATAACATAATGAGATCTAGACGGGTCTCGAGACTTGCAATGTACCCTATATAGGGTATCAGAATCCAGCTGTTGCTCTGCATAGAGTTACAATAGGGTATCGAGTATGGCTTTTAATCCTGAGATAGGGCAAAAGTATTCCATCTTAAATTTGTTTAAATGGATTTCAGTTATGATTATGTCTACCATAGGAAACTTTAGCACGCAAGTGGTTACCCAGATACAAATTTCAGCTACCCCCGTGAAACAAACAAGTTAAAAACTATAAGTGTGAAAATCACAGGTGCGTAATTGTGACGGTTCATATCTCACCTGCCGTAAATGCAACGTCTTGGTCCTCAGAAACATGCATTCAAATTCCTCAAATAAAATTTTGGAGATGTTCTGAAGTAAATATATGAAGATTATGAATCTGCGATTTGCAGAATCACACCCTTTGCATGTATTTCACTTAGGAGGGTCAAAAAAGTTTGTTGTATTTACGGCTGGTTCGAGATGAACGAATGCAATTTTGTTCCAGGTGGAAGATAATCAATTTAGCAGGAGGCGGTTATGTCCTATCACGCGCTAGCTATGTCATGCGACCTGCCGCCAGTATCATCATTAACGTTCGACGGGAGAAAAAAAGTTCCCAACAAAAAAAGTCGAAATAAAAATGTACAATGGAGATAATTATCCAACTTCAACGGATTTAGTATTTACAAACATTGGCTTATAAGTAATGACCTAAACAAAATATTTGGTTAGATTTTCATTTTAACATCGAAGTCAATGGGCGAATTGGACTTATATTCGAAATCAATTCCGCCTCCCCCTGTCATTTAGCGCTCTTTTCATAAATTAGCCATGCATGATAAACCTATTTCAATCACACAGCTGTTAACCAGGCAGAACTAATGAATATTAAAAGCCCCGCGCAGGTGTGCTGTGGGTGCAATTTATAGATTCGTTTGTGACAAATTTCTCTAGTGACAATGGAGATATTGATGGTGGTGGAATCGTGATTGGTGCCGTGACCTTTGAAGGCTAAAATAAAGAAAATAAAAGATTTGACCGTTGACCTTTAATTAATGAAAATAGCGATACAAAAACCTTCATAACTTTACAACGAAAGGTCGGATTTGAAAAATTCAAACGGTTTTGGATTTCTTAGATCACCTGTTTTCATTTACAGACCATTTAAAAGAATTTGAGCAATAATTAAAAAATCACCTGAAGTGTCTAATAAAAAATAGAATGGAATAGATCTTTGCAGTCTTGGTTTGAATAATGAAATACATAAAAACTTGCATCCAGATTATCCATGTGGGCAGAATCTCAGACAGACAAAAGTATGTTATATTTATATGATTTAGGATAATAGGATATATGTACAGACAAAGATAGGTCAGGCATTTACTGCAGACACTTAGACAGCAAAGTGTGTTTAAAGGTGTATCCTGTGATCCTGTTCTGTTAAAAACCTTAAAAGATGAACACAACATTTCTGTCGATTTTGATCATTTTTTTAAAGTACGGAGCTTCACAACCCTTTAAAGACATTTTTGGCTACTTTGTTGTAATTCTTTTTTGGTAATAATTACACAATGACTGCTTTCTATTATTTTTCTCAAGAATACAAAGAAGTTAAAAGAGCTATTTTAAATTTGGAATAAATATCAAACTTTAAGCATGCAGTCTAGGAATCTTAGCTGAAAATTTGATTATTGATATAGGTACTTCAGCTTTAAGGTACATCACCAATTTTGGATTTTAAAAATGAAGAGAGAAAAGTGTGATTGTTTAATGAAGCCAAGTATACAAATCTATACTGTAAGAAAGTCCACTTGTTTTAGAAATGTGTTAGTTTTATAGCAAACAAAGATCATTCCCTTTTCTATATAAGTAAAAAGCATCATTATAACCCATTAGAAGAGTACATTTATGAGATAACCCTTAAATACTTATTGCATGTATTACAAAATGTATCAGAAAATCTGCACTTTTTAATCAATCATCTGTACACAAATGTTAACCTGTTAAGGCCAAATCAAATTCTAATGCGTAATGTAATATCTTGAAAAATAATTACAGATGTAAATTTTTTTCTCTTGATAATCAAATCATTATTCCAGAATATTGAGAAAGAAAATTAAAAAGTATTTGCACTTCAGAATCAATCAACAAAACAATAACTAGAAGACATAAACTTGTAACATTAACCAAGAATTGCCATCTGCACGGCTCATAAAATTGCGCTGACAAATTAACGAACAAAAAATATTACCGCTTACAAATGAAAATATTGCATTTATTAATCAGAGCATCTCAATTACGATGATCAGACATTTGAAAGAAGTACATTCACATTAAGCTTAAACCAAATTCACATTAGGAAATATCTTGACTGTTTTATCATATCAATTGTGACATATATTAGATATAAACCTTGCGTTAGTAAAAAGTACATTACATTATGATGCGCAATTTCGATATTATTAATTCTGTGTTCTTTTAATTTTCAGAGTTGTTACATTATTCTGAAATGTATATCAGATGTTTGGTTTTTGTACTATTCTATAGTGTTTTGTACTTTTTTAATTGAAAAAACTGTTGATCTAATTTGATAATGTGGTAATTCTGAGAAATCATTGGAGATTGAAATGTGAAAATTAAATGATGTAGAAAAATTTCATCACCGGTAATTATTTGTATTGAACATGATAGTCTGAAGAATGTGGTAAAAAAATTGACACAGTTGCAATATTGGCACTGTAGCAATCTGCAAATATACATGGTAATAAACGATTGCGGTATAATAGATCTGTGTGCGACAATGTGAGTGCACTTTTTGACTTGTATGTCTGTGTTGTCGGGACGGTGGTGAATGTTTAAAAGCCAACACATTGTTGGATTGAACAATGTGTCAAACTTGATGCAGTCATAAGTGTTATATGGTGAAATATTTATAAGTCAGTGGTGGCGATAAATATAAGTTTATTATCCCAGCACTTGGTTATCTGTGAGAAGAACATATATAGATTAACGTAGGTTGGCCGAAAGGGGATGATAACCGGAAACATCTCAACATGTTAAGATAGTATTACTTTAAGGATTAAATGTTTACCATTTAAACCTATTAAAGATTGAATGGACAGAGCACAGTAAAGTAAAAATAGAGGGTTATGTCGTCTTCTCTTGAGTAAAATGCCCGGGGGGGCCACTTCCATTGACCAGTGGATATCATGCGCGACCACAAAATCACGTAAAAAGGGTGTTTTTTTAAGATTGGGCACGTTACGTACGTAACGTTGAAAGGGTATCAAAAACACGAAATTATTGAAAAAAGGGTGTACTTCTCACGCAAGAACATACGTGTTTAGAGTCAATTTGTGAGTGGTGGAATCCCTATGCATTATCCTGAAATCACCGGTTCGCAATACACCATTAAAAGAGCCGTCCACTCTCTACCTTATGAGGGCCTATTAAAACTTGGTTCAATGATTCACTTGAAAGTTGTTTCTGCTGTTACATTTACTTAGGGCATCAAGCTATTATAAATACTTGTTAAGTACACTTTCACACTCAATATGTGCTAAGGGCTAGGTTTTGCACCGAATACTTGTTAAGGGTTCGGTTTCACACATATATTACTTGTTAAGGGGTGCATTTTTCAAACAGGGAAAATACTCGTTTAGGGTGCTTTTTGAAACCCTGTGGTCGCGCATGATATCCACTGGTCAATGGAAGTGGCCCCCCTGGGGTAAAATGGGACTCCAGAGGCTATCATGCAAATTGTTCAATTCTCTGGAAAAGTACTTAACATGGATTTACTTTTGATGAGGTTCCTGGTCACAAGGGACCAAGATAGGAACATATTTTAGTCCAGATAATAGGGCTTTTACCATGTAGAATCCTATCTGTGTACAGTGGCTGCAGATTGCAATTCCTTATGTTCACTTTGAAACAGAGATATTTCAAAGTCATTCAAGATTCCCTACTTCACATAAACCCTTGTTCTCCATTTGGAGTTATGGCATGCCCATATACATGAGTATCCCCCTTGTGGAACTAACTATCTTCTATATATCTGACTATACATACAATATGACTGATATGTACTGCTAGATATTTAATATGATATGTGAGCTCCCCTCCCCCAGTAAGGACCCATCTCCTACATATCTGACTCCACGTACAATATGACTGATATGTACTGCTAGATATCTGATATGATATGTGCCCCCCCCCCCACTCCCCCGTTAAGGACCCATCTCCTACATATCTGACTATATATACAATGATTCTGGTATGTACTGCTAGATATCTGATATGATATATGAGCTGAGGGATTATAATTAACCCCATTTTCAAAGCTATTATTAATCATTTTTCTACTGATATTGATCATGGCAATGTACTTTGTATGAGAAGTTCAAGCTGCTAGTTTGTCTCAACATAATTATTTTTAAAATTCTAAACCAACTTGTACCAGGTGGGTGTTTTTTCTTTTTTTTTTTTTTTCATTTTACTACTTTTAAAAAAGAAGAACATGTTAACATATGTAGTTTGCAAAAGGATACAATTGTTGTCTCCTACATGTAGCTGTATACTAGCTGTATACATTAGATATGTTACAATGAGCAACATGTATGAACCGACAACTGCATCTTTTTTGCTGCAGCTTCCCACATATATTCTTTTTAAAGATCGTACTTGTAATTTGTGATAAATGTCTGTATGATATGTTAACTGATAATTTTATTAGCTTTTCAATTCTCTGATTAATGCTGATAGACTGAAATTGTTTTATTCTGTTTTGTCTTTAATAAATGCCCTGGGTTTGTTTCATTTTTTCCAAGGTAAGGAAAGATAATTATCAGAAGAAGATCTGCAGCATTAGTGCTTGCAAATTTGTTGTGTAACCTGTAAAAAAATGCAAAATTACTAAAATGTGGAAGCAGTACAAATTGTTTTATTACTTTTGGGATTTGATCTTGTTCATTACTTCCTGAAGCTTTTAAATGACCCTAAAATCTAATGTTTTAACATTAAAAAAAAAATCAGGGTAGTTCAGTAAAGACTTACACTTTTTAAATAACTGTGCATGCCGTATGTTAGTTATGTAACCCGTTTGTTGACTTATAATTATATTTTTGTTTAGAAATTAATTTTTATTGATAAACTTCAGCTGGTACTTCATTAAGTTCATTTTGTTTTATTATCATAATTTCAATGTTTTTATTCATGTTTTTTGTTTTTTCTCACACTATTATATGTTATATAAGTTATTTTTGCATATTGATTAGTTGGGTTTTCAATACATAAATACAAACAATTATTAGGGCAATACACATGCTGGCACATGGTGTGAGTGGCGTAGCGTAACAGGGCAGAACTTATAAATAGAAGGTTGTGAGTTGGAGCTCCGCTAGTACGTGTTGTGAACCTGGGCAAATCACTTTATCACACTTGCCTTGTCGACCAAAGCACATTGGGAAGCTGTTTATGGGAATTATCACATCCTTAGTGCTGATAGGTCTGTGCCTCTTATCATTGGTTGCAAATGGCCTAGTGGCAGGTGAAGTGGTTCTGATGATTCCTTGTTAAGGTGAAATAATAATAATGGCCAGCACTTTGTATCCATTGGCAATGGTGCAACATAAATGCCAGAATTATTATTACATAAAACTGAGTCAAGGCTCAAGAGTTGAACCATGTGGTTTTTAAAAGTGTACCATATGCAATTTATAAATGTAATTAATAAATGTTTGTAACTTGTATTTTTACTTTCAGACCCGCTTTCAGGGATGGAAAAAATTGAAATGGGCTCAAACTTGTGTGACAGCAAACATATTATGCATATCCATTTTAAAAAAATAATCATTTTATGATTCAAAAGATGAATGTTCACAGTTTTGTCTTTTCATCCTTAAGGTCACCTGTATCAAATTTGGAGTTTTTTTTAGATACAAAGATTTCTTAACTGGTATATATATATATATATATATATTACAATGCCCTAACCATTCTTGCAAATGTGCTTGCATTTTTGAGAAAAGTAAGAAAGAGTGTCATTTTCTAATTACAGTAATTACAACACAGCAGCCTATGGGGATTTTTAAAATACTGAAAAGCTTATAACTTGAAAACAAATGATTGGAATCTAGTGAAATTTTCAGCATGCATTTATGATGTTCTCTTCTATTTATTTACCTAGAAAAGAGGTGGGGTTTTCATCACATCAGAATCATGAGCAAAATAATGCTAATCAGCATAGGCCTACATGTACAAAACACTGCTATTTCATTATACGGTTGGAATGGCAAATTTGTGCTCCTTTGTAATGTTTTCAGTAACAGCTACTCGATATCGTTCAGGTTGGGAAAGTAATAGAGATTAAATAAGTTTTTACTGAAATAAGTTTTGGTAATTTTTGTAAAAGGGATTTTTTTATGAAAGTGTCAGTAGCTGTGTATGTTAGTAGAAGGGATTTAAGTATCTTTACCCAGTGGCTGGGAATTTCCTAAAACAGATTTTTGAATGAAAGTGTCAATGGACAGTAATTTTTCTCTCAACCTTGTCAATGTTCTTGTCATTTACATTCAACAGATTTCACATAACTCTTTCATGTTATGAACAACTGTTTATCTGTCAATCATTGTCTTAACATTTTTCCTATGCTTTACCAAATGTTACACTCGTTAAAGCTTGTAAGCTTATTAATGCTTTAAGTATTGTAGAAATGCATGGGGTATAAATACAACAACATTCTGTCATAGCATGGCTTTTTTTTGAAGCTAAGTGGAAGGGGAGGCAAGGCAAATTGACTAACCCTTAATTTGCTGTAGGGGACCTTAACATGACTTTTGAACCACAGAGTAGTTTAGAGTGAGATCCTTGTTCGCACAGCTCAAATCCTATAATTCAATTCAAATTGATTTAAGAAGGTGCATTTTACTACCATAATGCATCACAATCTTAAGTTTAGAAAAGAATAGGCCTAAAAATTGTATAATCTTAATATTTTTACCAATAAGGCCTGAAAATAAATTGTTGACTTGCCCTTTAATGGAAAATTGATGGTTGATTGATTGGGCAGACCTATTGTTGACATAAAATAATGTTGAGTGTTTTATTCATTCAAGATTTGTTTGTTTTATGCATATATATAAAATTTTATCAATCTTTTTGTAATATCATGCAAAATATTGTTCTATTTTTACCAAATTCACCGTTCAGATTGGTAAAAATTTACCAATTTTTAGTCAGTCGCAAAGGGCAAGTCAACAATTTTTAGGCCTAAAAAATAATAGAGACTGTACGTTTTTGAGTAGCACATGGCCAATTTTGGCAACCTTCTTTCACTTGTAAGTTGTCAAATCTGGGATGTGATGCTCCACTGTTCCTCTCTGTTCAAGTTGTGGACTTGGATTTAATCATAAGATTCTCTGATTAGGAAATGGATTTGGTATGATTAGGGAGGTTGCTAATTGTGGCAACCTTTCTAATCCATAAGTAAAAAGGTTGATACCTTACACATTCGTCAGAGCTCCATGTGATCATTACTAAGTCAGCTCGGCACATATGCTTGTATTCTATGTGCTGTAATTCCCGTGAGTATCTAAATAACATTCATATGTTAGATTATCACGCGATAAGTACAAAGGAATGGCAATTCATGCCTAATTATGATGTCAAGGAAGATCACAGTGCTTAGCCAGAGTGCTAGTGTACTTTTATTATCTAAAATCCATTGAAAATCTCAAAACATAAAAACATGTAACATATATTAATGTTTTTAAAAAAGGTTCATGTACTGGTTCAACAACAATAATGTGGATCTTTACTTTGTCTTTTAAGCTCCATATCTCTATATTTAGATTTGTTTTCTTTACAGCGCTAAATATTTGGGATAGGATTATGGAGTTCTTAGGTTTGGATTCAAGGGAAATCTGCTCTTTTTAAGCTTTTAAATTTCTGAGGAATAGTCAAAAGTTTTGTCTTAGTATTTCAAGTTGTGCTTTTAACCTAAATGAATTTCTTCCATTCCAAAAACTTAGGGGTAAAAGCAGTGTTCACCAGGAATCGAACTGCGAACCTCCCATTACCTCCCAATCCTGTGACAAGCATAGAATGCCAACACTAAGGGAACAGTTTTGGTCCCTGTATCATCCATTTTACAAAAACCAAGTTACATTCAGGATTCAATTCAGATTTGAGCATTAAGCTTAAACTATTTTTAAATCAGAACCTTGAGTAAGCTTACCTTTAATCAAAATTCTCACCTTAAAACTTCTTGATACATTTGAGCCACACCCTTAACATAAACAGAACATGAAGAACTTACTAGAAGCAAATCTCTTTACCACAACCTGTCTGCAAATCATACCCAGAAACCATCGAAAACTCTTGCATGCTGAGTGCCCGGCTTAGGGTAAGGCATTCAAATCTTAAGTTGTTGAACTCAACTATTATTTTTATCATGAAGTCTTTGCATATTTCTGCTTTATGCATTTATTCTTCCTTCCAAATCAAATGTTTTCGCTCCAAGAATCATAATTTTATAGAAATAATCAATATTTAATAAAAAATTTGTTTAAAATGCTTCTTTTGGCTCGTCGTCTGCTCTTAGTATCCGCATGGATATGGTTAAAGCTTGTCGCATTTCTGGTTGCTATATTCATCTTACAGGGCTTCCTGTGCAACTCATTACCTAACTAGGCTAGCCTACAGATCAAGGTCAAGAGCAAAAAGCTTCAACTAAAAAAGTTCAATGCACCATACAAATCAAAGTAATCGACGCTAATTCAAATTGAAAAACGTCAATACAGAAAACTGTTGGGAAGGATTTACGTGTATGATTCAGACAAGGCTGTATGCATATTTAGATCGTTGACAGGCAGGAGAAATGTTGTCTGCCAGCGTGACGATTGACCTTCGACCTCAATGTGACTAACCTTTATATTTCTTTTCCCGTTTTTGATTAGTTTCATATGTGAATTTCCTTTTTGTTATGGTTGACAGAGAAACCAACGTCCCCCAACCCTAGACATGGCCTATTTTCAACGTAGCCCATCACTAGTCCCCTGAGGGAAGAAAGGATTTGTGGGTCATCATTGTGGTAAACTGATCTTCAAGATCTTCTTGCTTCCTTTGCAAAACAGTGCCAATTTCCTTTCTATCCAAGACCATCATGTTCTATAAATTCAAATTGAAGCACTAATTTGAAAGGTTTTAAGGGGGATGGACTGTCCATTTGATAACTTTCCGTTATTTCAAATTATCGGTTTGATTTAAGCCTTGGTTATTTCCTCTCATTACTGATTTAGGACGAGGTTACAAATTGGGTCATATCTGTCAGGGACAGCGAGGGTTATTAGGAGATAAGAACTAGTAATTTTGATAATGTCAGAACTTGTCTGTTAAGCTTAAGGGGAAGAATCACAGTCATAGGCGAGGAATTAAGAAAACTTGAACAAACGCTGAGATCTCGTGACCCACATGGGAAGTCATGGGTGCTTGAGAAAGTAACTTGTTTAGGGTTGCAGGCTGTATTTGTCATCACGCGAGCTGTTTTTAGCAACTTGTAGGTTACTGCGTATGTACCTAGTAATGCTCTGATACTTCTCTTATTTTGCTAAGGATATCTTGCTGGTAACTCCAGGGAGTTGTATGTCATGTAAGAGTGTAATTATGAACAGGTTTGCACATTCAGGGATATTAGAGACAGATTTGAGAAAAGAAATCTGTGATTTATTTCTTGGAACTGTTGAGATATTTCTAATGTGTGACATCCATGTTTTTTGTGAAATTTTAATCAAGTTTGCTGTCTCTAAATTGCAGATTGTTTATGTTGATTCGATGAGCATAATAAATGTAACATGCCATTTTATTATTTGATATATCTTTATAACATTTTGTCACAAGTTATATTTATGACTTGTTGTTAAAAAGTACTACTATGGTTGAAAAATTGACAATTAAAGGGGAGGAATTTTTAAGAGCTTGAATTTGGTTAACATGTATTGAAAATCTTTCCTGGAATGTTGTAGAACATGCCCATTGCAAATTAGAAGACAAATTATCAGACATAATGTGATAAGAATTTTGGACCAAGTATTCTTTAGGTCCCATGCAAAATTTTAGGCTTTAGGGCCCGCTTTAGGGTTAAGATTTAGGCTAGGGTATGTTTAGGGGTAGGGTCGGGGTCATGGTTAGTTAGTGAGTTAGGGTTGGGTCATGGTTAGTGAGTTAGGGTCTGATAATAGTCATGTTTTTGATGAGACCTAAAGTACTAAAGAATGTTTTTTCTGAATTTTTGACTGTCAAAAAGTCATGATTATTCCAATCATCACAGAATAAGGTCATCAAAGATGGACAGAATGTAACAATCCCATGTGCTCATCAGGTTTTTACATATTTCTCTTTTTACTAGCGATTTGAGATCATAAAAAATCATATTTTATTGTCCTTGCAACGGAAACAAAAAAATCAAAATATATTAGATTCACCTTGAACAAGCACTTGACAATGCACGAGGAGATGGGTAACGATAAAAGAAGATATCACATACCTTCCCATCATGCATAATTGTTATAATCTTGCATTTATACTCTATAAACCTTGAAGAATGCAACAAGCAATCAGACTCTGTTACAAGATCCATAGAATATTATCCCTTGTATTCTACTACATTGTGAAATGGTGGTTATGTATTAATTGTGTGTAAGAGACTAGCAATGATTGATTAGGATTGATTAAGACCATATCACTGCGTATTAATTTCTTTTTACATGAACTGTTCATGATTTTGGTATTATTTTGGTTTAATTTTGTTACTAATACATAGATAAACATAACCATAACTTCATTGTAATATTCAGCAAGATTTGGTACGTTTTTTGCTAGTCGAAAAATACGGACTAATTTACTTCCCTGTATTGTCATATTGGTTTATGTGCGCTAATCGGCTGCTTGTTGCATGCTTAAAGATTTACAGAGTATAGGTGTATACATTTCCTCACTAACTATACACACGTAATTTTCCCGTAAAATTATTCAATTGGAAGCAATGTGTGGTGGGAAGCATACAACTTCTCCTCTCGGTAAAGATATCAGTGCTTGGAATAACGACATCAACTATTGATATTGTCGGATATAGTTTGTCAATGTTGTGAAAAGCCGTGATCTGAGTGTTCTTTGGCACTGCTGTTGGGGTGTGTCATGCTAGAGACGAGAGTCGAGACAGCATTGCCAGAGATACTGTGTTTTGTTATGTTGAGATTCTTGTTTATGGATGTTGTGGGGTATATCACTGAATTTGAATGTCATTTGTTAGTAATTTGTCTGAATTTAACAAAGCTAAATTTTGAAAGCAACTCGCTAGTCCAAATTTTAAGAACAGGTCACTTGACCAATTTTTGAAAATAAAGGCAACTGAAATTTTTTCTATTCAGACTGGCTTTTTGAATATCAGACTGTCGACGTCGAGCCTTTTAAAAAAAAATTTGACAGGCGAGCTGTCATACTAACAAGCCATAAGACTAGCGAATATTTGGACTAGTGAACTGTCCCCATGCAAAGGAGTAGTGTAGGTATGGCCAACCTATCCAGGAAGCTAGGCAACAGAAATATCAATGACTTTGTTTATATCATCATGGCTGAACTTGAATTCTATTTAGGGATTATGTGCTATAGTAATTGCATTCCCCCATATTGTCAATGTACTTTTGTGATATGTGTACCGCCGCGGCAAAAGGGTCCAGTTGTCGACTCCTACATGTTGCTCATTGTAGCATATCTGATGTATACAAATACCATACATTAGATATGCTACAAGGAGCAACATGTACGAGCCGACAACTGGACCCTTTTGCCGCGGCGGTACACATATATTATGGGATGAGTTCACTGGTTCAGACAGTCATGTGTAATTACAATATGGCTGGGCTGTGATTGCTGAGTTTGCTCAATTGAATAGCTGATTTGTAAGGTCAATGTTTTCTAGGTCAAATTAATTGAACTTTTGTGTACTTCAATAATTAATGAATCTGTTGGCTAATCGCTCGTTTGTAATTACGGTTTATATATTTTGATGTGAAAAAGTAGAATGGATTTTATGAGAAACATTAGTGTCTATTGTTTTATGTGAGAATCATAGATTTAGAGGGGCGATATAGATATGGCACAATTTTTATGCAGCATTTGTGCTTTTTTGCCATAATGGGGGCGGGGGACTATCCTAAATTCCACTTAGAATTAAAAACTTATTGGAATGTTTTTAATTAAGCTTTAAAATGTAGTAAAATTAAAAAAAAAAGTTTTAAAAAATCTACACAGAAATGGAGTCAAATTAAGAGAGAATTAATTTTCAATATATCATTCTGTGATGATGGTGTGCATATGTCCAATGTTTCTTATTCTTAACCCTTTTGATCTGATAGAACGCCTGAGCGTTTCCAAAGGAGCTTACGAGAGAACGCTCAGGTGTTCCAATTCGTATTGAGTGTAAATGAATTCAGTATGGGCTATGTATACCTATATTGCAATTCAGGATTGAAAGGGTTAAATTTGTAACTTGGACATATTTAACAGTTAAAAGATCAAACAAAACTGTTAGAGACAATTAAATTTACATTAAACAATTCAATGAAATATAAATTAGATATGATACATTAGATGTTTCTTTTTAATAAAGTGTGAGTATCAAAATTACACTTATGCTTTGCGCTGATGTTGATTTTCTTGGTTTGGATGAGTTGTAAGTGTAGAGATATTAAAATATTATCATGGACTTCCTGCAAGAGTAAGAATGAAAGTTGACAAGTTCAGTAGGTGATCTTTGGTTCTGTACTCCTATTAACCCTAACCCTGGGACGTTTAAAACCTATCTTCTTGGAAATTCCTACATAAAAAATGGCTATTTTGACTCATTCGAACGCTGGACTCGAACCCGGGCATCCCAATCTAAACTCAAGCAATACCAAGCCACGGGGCGGGCGCTGCCTGGCAGCGATTTGGTGCTTACATATATCTCCCGTCTATGACGTTATTGGACTTTGACTATTTTCTTGATTTTTTCTGTTTTTTATTGTGCCACATCATGTTTGTGCCACATCATGTTAAATTGCAATTTGTAATTATTTTACACCAATGCAGTTGTTTTTAAATGTTCAAAAGCAGAATTGCTATGTATCGTGACTTTCTGAAGCTTGGCCAGTATGGACATGTTACTAAATTCACAATTTTAGCAAAAATGTAACAATCTGATGGTTCCATTCTCATAAAATCGTTTGCTTGGAAACATTTTATTGCCTTTTTTTAGCTCCAGAGTTTAATTGCTTTAACTTAAACTCCCCAAGACTATATTCTTAGCAAAGATTTGCTCGACTTCTTTTTGAGCATTTTCTTAGTTTTAACAAATTGCAAAGACTAAGAAACAGGCAATTACCATGAATCAGGATTAACGATAAGCTCATCGTGTCCTTGCAATTTTCCTGTACTTTGAACTTGACCTCAGCAAAAGATGATCAAGTAATTTGATCATCAATGTGTAAAAAATTCACCCTTGCATACATTCAATTGTACATGCACGCATCCGTCAATTAACTGCCAAATTAAGTTTCCCTTCTTTTCCCATATTTTCTGTAAGGCATTCGTCAGAAATTGAAAACAACGATCCAATAATTTCAGTATATCTGTGACAGGATCTTAATTTATGTGACCATCCATCCTCAAATCAATTTCATTACATTAACCTATACATAAAACGAACGTATTCATGAGATGTTATTTTCGGGTTAATTGATAATAAGCAAAGTTAATTAGTTTTGTTCTTCTCCATTGTTGTTCTTTTTTGTTTATTTTTCCTTTGGTGTGCTGTTTTCTGGTTTGTCTCATTTTGGTGTTTAAGGCTCCCCTTTAATTTAGTGTTTTTGCACTATTGGGTGTTTGCCTGGTTCGACCGAATGTTATAAATAAATAAAAAGTTTGCGAGAATTAAAACTTTGCAAAAATAACCCTGTTGCAGTAGTTTCTACTAAAACTAAAAATGAACTTGACTTTTTGAGTTCCAACATTATATCTATCAAGAAAATTAAACTTGTAGTATGGTAGGCATAAGCATTTGTATAAAAAACAGGTAGTTACGTGAGTAGGCAAAGGTTTTTAACAATCTTCAAGATCTTGTTAGTTTAAGAATGGAGTAGTGGTGTTAAGTGTCTCTGGTTTTGACATGCGAGGTAAATGACAATAGATTCCAATAGGATGAGTTCCTGAGTGACTTCAAGGTTACCTGTTATCTCGACAAATCTTCGCCAAAGTGATGTATTGAATAAGCAAAACATTAACCTTTCTAGTAAGAAGGTGGGGGAGGGGATAATGTGGTATACCCCATGTATACCTCACTGCATTATGGTAAATATACTGCACTTATTTTAGTATTTTGGAATAAAAAATCATCACCTCCCCCATTTCAAAATTCGTACGGAAATCATCTACGCAAATATTTTGCAGAAGAAATTATTATTTAGGCGACAGAAAAAACCCGCCTGACCCTAAATTTGCATTTTTGACAATTTTTTTAGTAAATGGTAAAATCAGCTGGGGTTTTTTTGGGGCCAAAATTTAACAATTAGAAAGTTTCTTTGTAGAATTTTTTTTGGTTTTTCCCCAATATTTTTGGATTTGATGTTGCAAATGCGAAATCAAAACACCACTACGTGTGGACCAGATACCAAAAATCACGAAAATGTCCAAAACTGTCCAAACATGTCACAGGAGTTATATGCAGGGACAAAATCGATGTCCAGGCAGCGCTTCAGCAATGGCTTGCTATGGGTATCACTCGCTTTGGACAAAGGAGATCCCTGGTTCGAATCCAAGTGGAAACATGCCTTCTTCACCACTCTCTTTTCGAAGGGATTTGGATTTTGGTTGTATATGCTTATTATTGATGGCAATACAGGTATGCAAAGCTAAACCTGTGTAGATAGACTTGTGGTGCCCCAGGGGGGATGGGGGTTTGGTAGGTATGTGATATCTGTGATATCCAAAATACGGTTTTGTGGAACTGATTCTTGGTCGAAAATAGGGTCTATGGAACTGTTTTTTCCCCGAAATAAGGTCTCACAAACTGCTTTTCCCCCATAAAAATATGGCTATTGGAGCTCAAAATTGTTCAAAATTAGGTTGAAAACTTAATAAAACACACTTTTGAGTCATTTTCTTTGAAAATTGGTTCTTGAAATGACCATCTTGTGGAGCGGAAGAGGACACTTGAAAAGGGGTCTTGAGGACGGCACATACCCGTACCTTCCGTCAATGTAAGTGACCCCCCCCTCCAGGGTGGTACCCCTGTATTGTATTTGATTGATAGATTTGATACATGGTCCAACAATTTTGTTACTAATTGAACTTGAACTCCCTGTATTATGCAGGTGAATGGGCAACAAGGACATTGTGTACAAACTGATTAGATTTGATGAAAGGGATGTCATAAAGATGCACTGATTTGACATTTTTTTGTTAAAATTGTTAAAGAAGCCGAAGTGTTTAAGCGTATTAGACATCCACATTTCTTGTATCAATGACAGTAACAAAAAATGAATAATTGTGTTTATAGTTTTAAAAAAGGGAGACACAAGAAGTTAAATTGCAAAGCCTTGGAAACCTTATAAACTAGAATAGAGTAAGTGAGAGATCTTCAAAACTACAAAAGAATAAGTTGTTTTGAGATTGAAATGGAATTGCATATGGGAAAATCCCTACCTACCTACCTACCAAATCGTCAAATTACAAAAGATGATCAGTTGCAGTCGGAAGGCCGATTCACGAAATGACGTAATTTACGTCATACCATTAAGCAGAACTGCGCACTTCATTGAACTTTGCATTTTTCGCTGTAGGTATGCGATCTTTTCGCGCCATATTTGGGTAGCTCATTAATATTGATATTCTGGAAAAAT
>JXSR01S074156.1:95210-114915 GCA_000969725.1 Ophiothrix spiculata | reverse complement strand
TTAAAGAGCTTCAAAATAGCTTTATTTGATACCAAATATATGGTGGTAGCATTTTTCATTGAATAGTTACATCCTTTTTTCAATATTTTTCTCATGTCCACTTTTTCGTGAAAATGCCCATATATAGACAGGGGTTAGCGGAGTAGATTGCAAATGGCTTTAATGCAGTCTGGCAATATTAAAGGAATGGTATGACCACGGCCAGGGTTGGGGGATGTACTCAAATGACCAGGTAATGGACTTGTTATTACTGTAAGGACAAAGTTAGTGATAAACCTGCATAAAATTTGACATAACAAAACAATCATTTTATTAAATACACTAAGTATCTTGTTTGAATCATTTTTAGCATCAAAACACCAATCAATCAATCATTCTACGAACTCTTTCCTATATCTTATTCATGAGCCACCTGCACTTAAACTCAGTAGATAATTCCATATCAAGATCTTGAATGCTGCAACATTTTTTCCTTTGATCATGATAAATTGTTTTAAATGTCACTAATGAAAGATAAATTATCACCTGACATTCCAAGGTATGGATGAACTTATGTCTTAGTGATGATCAGAAGTCAAATAAAATTAGCACTCATAAAAGGTCTCATGGATCATGTACAATCTATGAGGAAATTTCTTTCACATTTAAGATAGAATGACAGATCACAAAATACCTTCAAGAAGACAGGTTAATCAAGGTAAATCTCACACCAATGTTGTACATTATAATGCATATGTTGCGCATTGTCTTAGTGCTAGATGCATCACGTTTTTTCACGAACGAGACTTGAGATTGCTTCATCAAATATTACTGATTGTTAACACATTATTCTGGATTACTGGTGTTTTAACACATTGATCTAGATTACTTGTGTTCATGACATTAATGCTTTGTTTGTGAACATTTTCAATTGCATTGTGTTCAATTTTCCCCATATATACGAGGGGATGTCAACCAATGTTAAAGATCACCAAGAAGAAATACAGCCAGGAACATAATAAGCAGATCGTTAAAGAGAGGAGATCTTTACAAGTGTTCATGGGACACAGAAAATAATAATGTAAAGAGTATCATTGGCAACTATTTACTTCATGTCTTTAATTCCATAGCCATAACATCTTTTTATAGAGAATCATAAGATGAAAATTCTAAGCTTGACTAAGCTTGAAAATAACAACGCAACCACCATGTTTATGCTATTTCTCATTAAATTGGTCTAGAATTTGGTTTCCACTCATCAAATTTCTAAAAATAGGTCAAACTGGCAAAATGCCATAGAAACATCAAATTTTCATACAACCATGTTGTTATGCATTATACGCATAAGTCACTTGAATTATATAAGCTCCACTTGAAGTTATTGTAATGAGATGCAGAGAGCAACATTGTATGTATTATGGTGGTGCAGCCAGAATTACACAACCTGCTCTTCCTTGTTTTGTATAATATATGGATTCCTTTATGACTAGTAGTATATAGGTCATATATACAATATCGACAGGGGTTAGCAGAGTAGATTGCAAATGGCTTTAGTGCTGTCTGGTCATATCAAAAGATTGGTAAGACCACCAAATGGACTTGTTATTGCTGTAAGGAATAAAGTTAGTGATAAACCTGCATTGACATAATGAAAAAATCATTTCATCAAATACACCGTGTAGCTTGTTTGAATCATTTTGTAGCATCAAAACACCAATTGATCAATCATTCTAAAAACTCTTTCCTATATCTTATTCATGAGCCACCTGCACTTAAACTCAGTAGATAATTCCACATCAAGATCTCGAATGCTGCACCATTTTTTCCTGTGTTCATGATCAATTGTTTTAAATGTCACTAATGAGAGATAAAGTATCATCTGAATTCCAAGGTATAGATGAACTTATGTCTAAGTGATGATCAGAAGTCAAATAAAATTAGCGTTCATAAAAGGTCTCATAGATCATGTACAATCTAGGAGGAAATTTCTTTCACATTTAAGATAGAATGACAGATCACAAAATACCTTCAAGAAGACAGGTAAATCAAGGTTAATCTCACACCAATGTTGTATATTATAATGCATATGTGATGTTGCGCATTGTCTTAGTGAGAGATGCATCACATTATTCATGAACGAGACTTGATATTGCTTCATCAAATATTACTGATTGTAACACATTATTCTGGATTACTGGGCCCAATTTCATAAAACCATTCTAAGCCTAGTTTGTTTCTAACTTCGTTTCTATCGCTAGTTCATTGCTAAACCTATTTCATAAAACAATTCTTAGCTTAGCAAGGCTCCTAGTTGCTTGCTAAAATTAGAATAGTTCTTGGGTATTTCTAAATCTTTAGAACCATTCCAAGTTACTTTTATCCGGACATCAAAATGTATGTGAACAGATTAAATCGCAAACTTTAAGTCCTTAAATCATCTAATAATATATGAAACAATAGGTATGTGTCGAATATCCAAAATATATCAAATTAAGAATAAGCAAATGTGGGATGTATGATGATAATTTAAAACAAAAACTTCAATTATAAATTAAAAATAATTTACAAATAATGAGTTGTCATTTAGAGACCAAAAATAACAGAAAGAATGTATTGAATGCTGTTGTTTATAAAAGAAGTGGTGTACCCTACTTGACAATCGAATGAAAACCTTTTCACAGCAAATATGTGACCCGTCATATCGAAAGGTACCTTAAAGCCGGCAAAATCAAAATTGATTTTTTGGTCTAATCTGAAAGCTGAGATTTTAAGCTTTACAATGACACCTTGATTTTGGTTATTGGATGTTTGGTTGCGAAGTTACACCCAAATTGGTAAAAGACATCGGCTGATTCGGAAAACTATAGTTCTGAGAAAATCAGTTTTTAATAAAGTTTTTGTACTTAGTAAATCTTGAATGGAGAGAGGATTTTTAGCTTGGTTTTTAATACATTTTTCTTATGTTTTGGATGTTGGAACCTGATTAATATGATAGAATACACTTCAATGATAACCTTTCTGATGAAATTAGAAATTCGACCTTGGACGTGATTTTTGACTATGCTTAGCTTCAATGGCCCGTATCTCGTAATGTACTATGCCGGTATTAAGGTACCTTTCGATATGACGATCCACATATATAATCTTTATAGTTTTTGCCTTCTCTTCGTAGCTTTAATTCAAATATTTTCCATATCTAGCAAACATTTAAAAAGATCTTTATGCGCTATGCATATTTTGTATGTTGTGTTTACCGATACCCCAATGGTCTATAGCCCTAATACTGGGGTATGATCCTTTTTAGAACTATTCTTGTTTAAATTGATTTCTATTTAGAACTGTTCTTATTTCAAGTACTTTCTATTGTCCTAGGGAATCAATTATGATATCAAATCCTTGCTCAATCACTGTAACATTCTATCTTGTTTCTAGCAAGCAACTAGTACGAATTGTTCATAGAATGGTTTTATGAAATGAAATTTAGTTGATTTCTAACAACTAGCCATTTAGAATGTTGCTAAGACCTAGTTACTTGCTAATTTAGAATGGTTTTATGAAATTGGGCCCTGGTATTTTAACATATTGATCTAGATTACTTGTGTTCATGACATTAATGCTTTGTTTGTGAACATTTTCAATTGCATTGTGTTCAATTTTCCACATATATACGAGGGGATATCAACAAATTTTAAAGATCACCAAGAGGAAATACAGCCAGGAACATAATAAACAGATAGATAAAGAGAGATGGATATCTTTACAAGTATTCATGAGATTCAGCAAATAATAGTGTAAAGAGTATCATTGGTAACCCTTTGCTTCATGTCTTCAATTCCATAACCATAACATCTTTTTATAGAGGATCATATTCATAAGATGAAAATTCTAAGCTTGAAAATAACACCACAATCACCAGGTTTATGCTATTTCTCATTAAAGTAGTCTAGAATTTGGTTTCCACTCTTTAATTTTCTAAAAATAGGACAAACTGGCAAAATGCCATAGAAACATCAAATTTTCATATAAAAATAATCAACCATGTTGTTATGCATTATGCACATAAGTCACTTGAAATATTCAGGCTTAAGGTGAAGTTATTGTAATGATACGCAGAGAGCAACATTGTATGTATTATGGTGGCACAGCCAGAATCTTGCATAACCTGCTTTCCTTGTTTTGTATCATAGATTCCTTTATGACTAGTAGTATATAGGTCACATTTACAATATTGACAGGGGTTAGCGGAGTAGATTGCAAATGGCTTTTAATAATGCAGTCTGGCCATATCAAAAGAATGGTATCATTGGTATGACCAAGAATGGACTTTTTATTGCTGTAAGGACTTAAAGTTAGTGTTGTACAAACATGTTATATTTTGATAGATATTTCTTTTAAATAATCATATTCAAAATTGTTAAGTGTAAGTAAATTCAACCTCCATGTTAGGTCATAAGTAAGAGTGTAGTGAGTTCTGAAAACTGTAAGCTACTGTATAACCATTGCAAAGCCAAATAAATTACAGAATCGAACCTTTCAAACATTTTCAATATTTATAATTTTGGATTTAATACCCATATAGGTAAATCATTAAAATTTGACCTAACCTACATTGTTTATATCATTTTGTAATGGTAAGCAATTCCTAATTAAACCATCTTTTTATCTTTTAGATCCAATGTAAATGTCCACAAATTCAAGGTGGTTTTCTTGTATAATTGTGTTCAACATAATGTTTTGTTGCATGTGTGCATCTCCTAGAGGTTGCTTTGTAGGTCAGATATGCAAAATCACCAGAGATGACACAAATAAATAACCAATAATGATTTCTTTAATGGTTTCTTGGTCATATCATTGCATGGGGAGTACCACTCTTGTTGTTTTCAAAAATGCTGTTTTGTGCATTCCCTTGTGGTTCTTATAAATAGGTCATATAAATAATAATATCAAAAAGATGATGAGAACCATTGCTCTGATGCAGTCTAGGACATCTTGGAATATAATGTATGAATAACAATCATGATATTAATAATACTGCAAGTTGACAATGTTTTGACTGTGTTTCCTATGAGCTTTCTGATAAAATATCAAAGTGAGAAAAAACAGATGAGATTATACAGACTGTGTAGCTATGTTAGATCTACTTCTAGAAATTATATTTCTCTCAGGATTTGAGAGCTCTAATTATTTCAGGCCTGGCTATCTGAGAATATGTAAATCAGGAAAATAATTGGAATATTTATAGAATCAGCTCAGTAGAGGAAATTGTGTGATTGAAAATGAGTGAAAGAAGCATTTATATCATGAGCACCACTAACCTAGATCAATGTGTGAATTAATATCTGTCTTATAAAAAAAAAGGGATGCATTTAGCGTTAAGCCAACAGGCAACATCACGTTACAAATGCAAGTTGATATATATAAAACATTGGTGTGAGATTTAGCTTGATTTACCTGTCTACATGAGAGTATTTTGTGATCTATCAAAAATGTGAAAGAAATTTCATCAAAGATTGTACATACTCCATAAGACGTTTCATAAGTATTGAGTTTCTTTAACTTTTGATCTTAACACATAGACATAAGTTAATTCATGCCTTGTGATTATCAGGTAATCCTTTGTTTTACATTTATGACATTTAGAACAGTCGATCATGATCACTAAAGAAATATTTGCAGCATTCAAGATCTTGATATTGAATTACCTACTGAGTTTAAGTGCAGGTGGCTCATGAATAAGATATTGGAAAGAGTTTTTAAAATGATTGATTGATTGGTGTTTGATGCTACAAAATGATTCAATCAAGCCATATACTTAGTGCATTTGATAAAACACTTGTTTCATAAAACACTTGTTTCATTATGTCAGTGCAGAAGTAGTGAAAAAAGAAGAGCAGAAATATACAATAAATAATTTAGAAATAAATATTTCTAATCTTTAAGCTATTTCTCATTCAATTAGCCTACTTAATTGCAAGTGAACAATTTTCTATGGATGGTTCAAAACTGCAAAGAAACATCAAATGTTGTTTATTATATGATAAACCATTTCCTTTTGCATTATAAACATAGACCACTTGGAATATACAAGCTTCAATGAAGCTATTGCAGTATAGAGAGCAACATTGTAAATTATATACATTAACCCTCGTTATAGCCGGAATCTTATCCGGGGGTTTGGTTTGATGTGTAACAGAGCAATTAGAAATTAAGATGCAAATCTTTCCACTTTTTATTTATTTTAGCCAAATTCTTTGCGTTAACAAGATTTTCAAAATTGAGTGTTCAAGCGTGCTCTCACCTATAAAATGCACTCATTAAATGTAAATGTATTTAACCCGGACTTGCGGTTATATGTAGGAGTGTAGCGAAAGAAACCTTACAGAAAGTAGGGATAATCATTTCTAACAAAATATGACATAGAATAAAACCTTTCCAAGATACAAAAGGATTTATAAGGATTCAATACCCATATAGGTAAATCCATCAATTTTGACCTAACCTACATTGTTCATGTCATTTCAGAATGATAAGCACTATAAAAGGGTCCTATTAATGGCATTTCTAATTAAACCATCTTTCCCTATCTTTTAGATGCAATGCAATATAAATCTATTCCTCTTATATAATTGTGTTCAAATGCTGTTTAGTTACGTGAGCACTATCCCCTAGGGTTGTTATATAGGTCAGATATACAAGGATGAAGAGAATAAATAACAATTGCTTTGATGCAGTCTGGGTCATCAAAATATCAAGGAATGGAAAGTCAAAAGATGTTTTAATTTGTGTTCAAATGCTGTTTGGTTACATAGATGCACTACTTTTGTGGGTATATATTTAGGTCAGATATACAATATTAACAGAGATGAAGAGAATATTTAAATAACCAATAGCTTTGATGTAGTCTTGTTCATTGTGGAATAATAGAATATATCAATCATGATAATAACTTTTCTTTGAATGCTTATCAAAACTTCTTCTTTTTCTTCTTGTCTGTACTGCCCAACACCACCTAACGGGGGTCAAACGAGCAGGAAGAGATTACGTGGAATGTCTCACTATATCTTATGTATCTATCTGTATACTAGTTTTAGAAAACTAGATTTTCTCTCTAGATCTAGAAATGTTACCAGTACCATGTTGCTTAATTCACCATTTAAACCTGTGATTATTTGTAAACCAGGAAAAATGTAGCAATTATATAATGGTACATTTACTTATAAATCAGCTCAGTATAGGCAACTTAAATATGTGAACAAAGCATTCATGTGATGAAACATTACAAAACTAGATCAATGTGTTGAGAACCAGTAATGTATGATGAAGCGATCAGAGTCTCCTGAAAGAAAATGTGATGCATTTAGCTTTAAGCCAACAGGCAACAACATGTTACAAATGCATGATGATGTAAACATTGGCGTGAGATTTAGCTTGATTTACCTGTCTACATGAGAGTATTTTGTGATCTGTCATTCTATCAGAATCTGAAAGAAATTTAATCAAAGATTGTACATGATCTATAAGATGTCTCCTAAGTATTGATTTTCTTTACCTTTTGATCTTAACACATAGACATAAGTTAATTCATGCCTTGTAATTACCGGGTAATCCTTTGTTTTACATTAGTGACATTTAGAACAGTTGATAATGAGCTAAAAAGAAATATTTGCAGCATTCAAGATCTTGATATGGAATTATCTACTGAGTTTAAATGCAGGTGGCTCATGAATATATAGGAAGGCGTTTTTAGAATGACTGATTGATTGGTGTTTTGATGCTACATAACAATTCAATCAAGCCATATACTTTAGTGCATTTGATAAAACACTTGTTTCATTATGTCAGTGCAGATTTATGAATTATATTTATACTCTTAGTTAAAAAAAGAAGAACAGAAATATACAATGCTTTAAATAATTAAATTTCCTTGTTATGTTTCGTGTTGTTTAATTGTGCTGCTAGTTTAAAAATCTAATGACAGAAATGATATATCCAAATATTTATAACCCAGACCTGTATGCTATTTCTCTTTAAATTAGCCTACTTAATTGCAAGTCAACAATTTTCTAAAGATGGTTCAAATCTACAAAGAAACATCAAATTTTGTATATTATAGGATAAATTATTTCCCTTTGACTTGAAGGGAAGCTATTGCAGTATAGAGAGCAACATTATAAATTATGTACAATAATTCTCTTTATAGCCAGAATCTTACCCAGGGGAGGGGAGGGGGGACTCATGCTCATCATAAAAAATGGTGTTATTAAATGGTGTTTTTTCTAAAATCTATGTCTTTGTTTCTTTCTAAAATCTATGTCTAGTGACACATATCCCACACTTCATACCCACCCCACCCCACACCACCCACACCCACCCTTCACACATATCCCCACACACACTTACAAGTCCACATTGGTGTGAAGCCATAGATTTTAGAATACACTTCGTAAATGCATGACCATAGTGAAAACCAGTGCTACTTTAGGGTTCTGTCACACATCAAGAAACGTACAAATAACTTACACTGGTTTGGTCATTGAAATACATGTATATTGATTACCAAACAAGTGTACGAGGGGGTATCAAAAAATTTTAAACTTTAACCAGAAGGAATAAGACCAGGAGCACAATTTTATTATGAGATAGTTTAAACATCTTTACATAGTCAATGTGCAAATTAACACATTTCTCCCACTATTAACTGTCTGTCTACAGACCATTATTAGTAGGGACCCTCTTTATTGAAAAAATCTGATTTTATATTTCCTTAAAAATCAACATTTTCAGATCGGCCATGTTTATTTTGCCACTGTGATGTCATTAATGGACCATTTTTTTATAATTTTGGTATCAATGGATAGAAGAAACCCAGCCCTTTACTATGGTATCAAACAACTAAACTTTGGTGGTGCTAATAAGATTTACTGGGCCCTGTAACCCTTCAAATGCATTGACTTAATTACTCCGCATATCTAAATTTCCTCCATGCAGCTTATGTTTTAAGCGGGTAGGTAGATGACATCAATAACCACTAGTAAAGAAAGTAAAACTACTTATGAGACAATTTCTGCACCACAATGTGCATAAAAACGAGTGACTATTCTGACAAAATTTCATTGATATAGCTCAATCACTTCTGGGTAAAGTTTAAAACTTTTTGATACCCCCTCGTATGTTATTAGTATGCTATTTGTACGTTTCGTGATGTGCAATAGAGCCCTTAGCATTTAAGATGCAAATCTTTCCACTTTTTATTTATTTTAGCCAAACTCTTTGCGTTAACAAGATTTTCAAAATTGAGTGTTCATGCGTGCTCTCACCAATAAAATACACTCATTAAATGTAAATGTATCCAACCCGGACTTGCGGTTATATGTTGGAGTGTAGCAAAAGAAACCTAACAGAAAGTAAAGATAATCATTTCTAAATAAAATATGACATAGAATAGAACCTTTCCAAGATGCAAAAGGATTTATATGGATTCAATACCCATATAGGTAAATCCATACATTTTGACCTAACCTACATTGTGTATGCCATTTCAGAATGATAAGCACTATAAAAGGGTCCTATAATGGCATTTCTAATTAAACCATCTTTCTGTATCTTTTAGATGCAATGCAAAATATAGTTGTTCCTCTTGTATAATTGTGTTCAAATGCTGTTTAGTTAGATGAGTGCAGTCCCTTGGGTTGTTATATAGGGCAGCTATACAATATCAACAAGGATGGAGAGAATAAATAACAATTGCTTTGATGCAGTCTGGGTCATCTTAGAATATCAAGGAATGGAAAGTCAAAAAAACGTTCTAATTTGTGTTCAAATGCTGTTTGGTTACATAGAAGAACTACTTTTGTGGGTTTATATATACAATATTATTTAATATTAACAATGCTGAAGAGAATATTTGAATAACCAATAGCTTTAATGTAGTCTGTGTCATTGTGGAATTATAGAAATATGTGATCTATAGAAATTGTTATAACATATACATATCAAAATATAAAATCAAGCAAGAATTAAAAAATAATCTACATCAAAATAATTAAAAGAAAAAGAAAAACAGTTATGGGGATAATACTGGAAGGCCAATAAAGCCCATGGAATGTAATACCCGTCAAACAAAGAAAAGAGAAGTAAAAACTTCTAGAGTTAAAAATTCTAGATCTAGAAATGATACCAGTACCATGTTGCTTAATTCCCCATTTGAACCTGTGATTATTTGTAAACCAGGAAAAATGTAGCAATTATATAATGGTACATTTACTAATAAATCGGTTCAGTATAGGAAACTTGAATTTTGTGAACGGAGCATCCATGTGATGAAACATTACAAAACTAGATCAATGTGTTGAGAACCAGTAATGTTTGATGAAGCGATCAGAGTCTCCTGAAAGAAAATGTGATGCATTTAGCGTTAAGTCAACAGGCAACATCACGTTGCAAATGCAAGATGATATATATAAACTATTGGTGCGAGATTTAGCTTGATTTATCTGTCTACATGAGAGTATTTTGTCATCTGTCATTCTATCAAAAATCTGAAAGAAATTTCATCAAAGATTTTACATGATCCATGAGAGCTTTTACAAGTGTTAATTGTCTTTGACTTTTGATCTTTAACACAAGATCAGTTTATCTATGCCTTGGAATGATAAGGTGATTCTTTGTCTTACATTATTGACATTTAGAACAGTTTATCATGATCACAGAAAAAATGTTTGTTGTATTTGAGATCTTGATATGGAATTATCTACTAAGATTAAGAACAGGTGGCTCATGAATAAGAAATAGGAAGGCGTTTTTAAAATGACTGATTGATTGGTGTTTTGATGCCATAAAACATTCAATCAAGCCATACACTTAATGCATTTGATAAAACACTTGTTTCATTATGTCAGTGCAGATTTACAAATTATATTTATACTGTTAGTGAAAAAAGAAGAACAGAAATATACAATATTTTGAATAATTTCCTTGTTATGTTTCGTGTTGTTTAATTGTGCTGCTAGTTTAACAATCTAATGACAGAAACGATATATCCAAATATTTCTAACCCAGACCTATATGCTATTTCTCTTTAAATTAGCCTACTTAATTGCAAGTCAACAATTTTCTAAAGATGGTTCAAATATACAAAGAAACATCAAATTTTGTATATTATAGGATAAATTATTTCCCTTTGACTTGAAGGGAAGCTATTGCAGTATAGAGAGCAACATTATAAATTATGTACAATAATTCTCTTTATAGCCAGAATCTTACCCAGGGGAGGGGAGGGGGGACTCATGCTCATCATAAAAAATGGTGTTATTAAATGGTGTTTTTTCTAAAATCTATGTCTTTGTTTCTTTCTAAAATCTATGTCTAGTGACACATATCCCACACTTCATACCCACCCCACCCCACACCACCCACACCCACCCTTCACACATATCCCCACACACACTTACAAGTCCACATTGGTGTGAAGCCATAGATTTTAGAATACACTTCGTAAATGCATGACCATAGTGAAAACCAGTGCTACTTTAGGGTTCTGTCACACATCAAGAAACGTACAAATAACTTACACTGGTTTGGTCATTGAAATACATGTATATTGATTACCAAACAAGTGTATGTTATTAGTATGCTATTTGTATGTTTTGTGATGTGCAAGAGAGCCCTTAGCAATTAAGATGCAAATCTTTCCACTTTTCATTTATTTTAGCCAAACTCTTTGCATTAACAAGATTTTCAAAATTGAGTGTTCAGGCATGCTCTCACCCATAAAATACATTCATTAGATTTGAATGTATCCAACCCGGACTTGCGGTTATATGTTGGAGTGTAGCAAAAGAAACCTTTCAGAAAGTAAAGATAATCATTTCTCAACAAAATATGACATAGAATAGAACCTTTGCAAGATACAAAAGGATTTATATGGATTCAATACCCATAAAGGTAAATCCATAAATTTTGACCTAACCTACATTGTTTATGTCATTTCAAAATGATAAGCACTATAAAAGCGTCCTATTAATGGCATTCCTAATTAAAACATCTTTCTGTATCTTTTTGATGCAATGCAAAGTAAAGCTGTTCCTCTTGTATAATTGTGTTCCAATGCTGTTTTGTTAAATGAGCGCAGTCCCTTGGGGTTGTTATATAGGTCAGATATACAAGGATGAAGAGAATAAATAACAATTACTTTGATGCAGTATGGGTCATCTTAGAATATCAAGGAATGGAAAGTCAAAAAATGTTCTAATTTATGTTCAAATGCTGTTTGGTTACATAGATGCACTCACAACTTATGTTTTTTTTTTATTTAGTTCCGATATACACTATGAATCGAGTTGAATATTTAAATAACCAATAGCTTTGATATAGTTTGGGTCATTGTGGAATAATAGAATATGTGATCTAGAAATCTGGACCTAGAAATGTTACCAGTACCATGTTGCCTAATTTACCATTTAGACCTGTGTGATTATTTGTAAACCAGGACAAATGTAGCAATCATATAATGGTACATTTACTAATAAATCAGCTCAGTCTAGGAAATTTGAATATGTGAACAAAGCATTTATATGATGAAACATTACAAAACTGGATCAATGTGTTGAGAACCAGTAATGTTTGATGAAGCGATCTCAGTCTCATGAAAGAAAATGTGATGCATTTATAATAATAATAATAATATCGGCATTTATATTGCGCCTTTTCCAGTGGATACAAAGCGCTGGCCATTATTATTACGCCGTAACAAGGGAATCGTCAGAACCATTTCGCCTTAAACTAGGCCATTTGCGGCCAATGACCGAAGGCGCAGACCTATCAGCACTTAGGTTGTGAAATTCCCCCCTAAACAGCTCCCCAATGCGCTCGGGTCGACGTGGCAAGTGTGATAAAGTGATTTGCCCAGGTTCACAACACGTTGGCACTAGCGGGGCTCGAACTCACAACCTTCCGTTTATGAGTCCTGCACTGTTCCGCTAGGCCACACGCGCCCATTTAGCGTTAAGCCATCAGGCAACATCACGTTAGAAATGCAAGATGATATAAAACATTGGTGTGAGATTTAGCTTGATTTACCTGTCTACATGAGAGTATTTTGCCATCTGTCATTCTATCAGACATGTGAAAGAAATCTCATCAAAGATTTTTATATGATGTAGGGGAGATGTTTTATAAAAGTGTTAATTTTCTTTGACTTTTGATCTTTAACACAACATCCATTTTATCTATATGCCTTGGAATATTCAGGTGATTCTTTGTCTTACATTATTGACATTTAAAACAGTTGATCATGATCCAGAAAAATGTTTGTTGCATTTAATATCTTGATGTGGAATTATCTACTGAGTTTAAGTGCAGGTGGCTTATGATTAATATATGGGAAGATGTTTTAGAATGATTGATCAATTGGTGTTTTGATTCTGCTACAAAATCATTCAAACAAGCCATATACTTAGTGCATTTAATAAAACACTTGTTTCATTATGTCAGTGCAGATTTATAAATGAATCATAAAAGCTTCTAAGAGTATTTTATAAAATACCTGTTTATTTTTCATAATTATTTCAGTAGAGGTTTACAAACTGTATAATGAATGCAAGTACACTCCAAAATGTTTATGCCAAAATCTTGAGGATACATAATCAGAGAAAATCTCTAAGTGTGTTTTAAAACACCACTAGGGCTAAACATCTTTTAAGAATACAGCCCAAACATGACTAAACTGACCTTCTGGCGATATTACAAACATCACTACCTTAGCAATATGGATGATGCTCGTCAGAGAACTGTTTTCTTCCCACTTTTTATTTATTTAATCAAACCCAAACCCAACGACAAGATTTTTAAGATTGAGCGGTCATGCTTTCACCCATTAAAATCACCCATTAAAAATGAAAAAAAATTATGACATTCAACTCCGACATATTCAACTGCGACTTGTGGTTATATGTACAAATGTACAAGAGAAACCTAATAGAAAGTAGGGATACAAATTTCTGAACAAACTATGGCATAGAATGAAACCTTTAAAATATGCATTAGGATTTATATGGATTCAATACTCATTTAGGCTAATCATCCAAGTTTGACCTAACCTAGATTGTTGATGTCATTTTAGGATGATAAGCAATAGAAGGATCCTATTAAAGGCATTCCTCATGAAACCGTTTATCCATCTCTTTTAGATCCAATGTAAATACGGAGTGAAAGATGTTCCTCTTGTATAATTGTGTTCAAATGCTGTTTTGTTGCATGTGTACATTCCCTAGTGATTGTTCTATATAGGTCAGATATACAGAGGAGAAGAGAATAAATAACCAAATGCTTTGATGCAGTCTGGGTCATCTTGGGATATTATATTAATATGTAGGTATATATATGTATATATATATATATCAATTGTGATTATGACATCTGCAAGTACACTTTGGGTTTGGGCTGTGCTTTCTTTGAATACTTATCAAAAGGATCCTTTTAATGGCATTCCTCATTACACCATCTTTATCTCTTTTAGATCCAATACAAATATCTACAAATTAAAGCTTTTCCTCTTGTATAATTGTGTTCAAATGCTGTTTGTGTGCAGTCCCTTGCGGTTGTTCTATATAGGTCAGATATCCAATATCAACTAGGATGAAGAGAATAAATAACAATTGCTTTGATGCAGTCTGGGTCATCTTAGAATATCAAGGAATGCAAAGCAAAGAAACAACGTGGTTATAGGCAGATGGGCTGAATTATACACTCATTCTGAATGTTTTCTTTTCATATTTGTACATAAAAAACACAATTTAAGAGCTTTTGTATTATATGTGAAGTTGATGAGTTGTCAATGTCTGACACTAACATTTTCTTCTTAATTTGTATCCATTCATCTAGTTTTACTTTTTACTGCGTGCAGTAGTAACTTTAAAATGTCTCTTTATACTTAACGAATAAAAGAAACAGTCAATAAACGTAAATTCTCCAGGGTCCATTTATATACGATTTCAGAAATGGCTCCTGGTCCCAAAAAAACGGCTCCTGGTTCTCAGGAAATTTTAAGTACCAGGAGCTATTATTTTTTTCTATATTTCTGGCTCCTGGTTTTTCACGCTTAAGAAACAGCTTGTCCCCATATTTAGCCCCCGTCTATGACGTATTTTGACTTATTTTCGGTGAATTTCTTTAGTTTTGCTTGTTGGGTTGGGTTATAGATGAAGAGCAAAGATAAATTGTCCCATCATCCATAAACGACTGACTAAATCAAACAACAACAATTTGAGATGATTAATAGTCTCATTCCCCAGCACATTACCACACTATTATCTTTCCTGCAAAAAGTAGCAATTGTACTCATCTCGTCCCATCAGAGGCGCATTAGATTTACAACATCAATGTAACACTAACTGAATATGTAGGTCGCAGCGAGATGGAGACACACAGGGCAAATAAATTAATAGAGTATTACTTTGTACCAGTCTGTGTCATGAGGAGGCTGGGAAAAATATGGGTTAACGGTATCGTATCGATCTTCTTCAAAAATATACTTTGTTTTTAAACTGGTTGTTTGTTTGATTAGACCTGAATTTGTTCAAGTCGAAGTATAATAGCATAATATAAGATTTTCATCAGAGTTATTTTATATTTTGATTAAACCGAGTTTTGTCATTTATTTGGTATTTTATTTATTGAAGTTCTTGGTGATATTAACGTGTATAAGTAGATGCTTCTATCCCAGATTTGGTAATTGGTTTATAGGTAGAGGTATCTAGAAATACTCTTAAAATGTACATGAAGTTATTAACATTTCTCAAGAAAGATTTAATAAACTGATCTATTGGAATGCATTGCTAAATTTTGAAATTTTAGTTATTTATTGATGAAAGAAAATGAAGTCAAATAGAAATTAAGAATAGAGAACTCCTTGATCATTTTGCAACATTTAATGTTCTGTTGATAAAAGAAAATATATGGATGAAGTAAAATGTTGAAAAATATACCAAGAATGGAGAACTCCTTAAAATTATGCAAAATTGTAATCTGAACATGGCTCTTATTAACGAGTTGTAGAGTTTGTGTTAGTGCATACTGATATGGCAGTTTCTAATAGCTCTCGTCTAACAACGGCAGATCATGTGGTATCATTTGCTGTATTGCTAGCGGCCATTGAACGGTCAAGAATGATGAGGTCATAGCCTTTGCCAACAGTCGACTAACATACATAATACTGGGTTAAAGGATAAAGCAGCAAAAGGATTGGATTTCTTTTTTTCTTTGTATACAGGGTGGTTCAAATGTTAATTGTACACAGTATGCCTCAATTAAATAAATTAATACTCAAGTATGGTTTGTTTTCAAATATTCCTTTCAAGATGTACAAAAATAGGACAAATGAGAAGACAAAAGTGTCAGTGCACTTCTCCTAGTTGTAATTCTTTTTTGAGTGGGAACTCCCTGTGGGGGGGGGTACTAAATAAAAATGGGTATAGGTATGTGATATCCAACTGTAGGGTTGCGGGACTGTTTTTTGGTCCAAAAAAGGTCTATGGAACTGATTTTTTCCTGAATTGAGGTCTCGGGAACTGCTTGGTTTGCTATGAAAAATTGAGCTGAAAAAAGCTCAAAATTAGGTTGAAAACTTAGTAAAACACACTTTTGAGTCATTTTCTTTGAAAATGTCTCTCGGAATTGAAGTAATCTTGAAATGAGCATCTTTGGGAGCGGAAGAGGAGGCTTGAAAAGGGGGTCTTGAGGGCGGCACATACCCGTACCTTCCGTCAATATAAGTGACCGTGGGGGAAGTCAAAGCATCAATCACTATCGCTGAAAGTGTTCACTTATGTAATACATTATCTCTACCATTTTGTAGTAATTAGAGCATCATTAGTTTTCAGGTTAAAATGGTGGTTCTGAATAGAGATACTAAAATGAAGAATTGAAATTTAAAATTGAACACTCCTTCTATCAAACCATTCTACAGATCGGTATTTATTGATTTTCTGGATTATGTCTGTTTACTGTCTCCTTAAATAAAGAAGTTTTTATGTTGAAGCTTTGCTATTAACATTAGACATAGTAATAGTAGTAAACCTTAAAATTTAAATGTCGTAGGGACTCTTATTTTGATATTTGGTTGAATAATTGGCAAGAAATACCTTAATAATAATAATAATAATAATCATTTGTAATGCGCCATCAATCTAGTAGTACTATTCCGAGGCGCAAACATGAAATACAAAACAATACAGTTAAAAATAAATACATTGCAATACAAAATACATTTGTAGATAAAACCTTTGTTATCTACAGAAGATAGTATATCCTAAAAGTGGTTAATGGATTGTATAGTTTATAAACTTTGCTAGATCTAACAATAGTACTATAAAGGGGCAGGATTGTTGAAATGTTTTAGTGAATATTCTTTGATTTTTTGTAGAATTTGGTGGAATACTTTTAATGTTTGGATTTGCTATCTTCAGTAGATAGTGAAGATGGCATAAATCAAGAAAGTTAATAAAGTATTCATGTTTTATATGATTATAGACTCATCTATCTACAAAGGGTAAAGATTACTGTTATTATGATATTCAGTTATATAATTGCCAAATGGAAATGTTGCAGAACTTTGTTAATAGAGTATATTATTGTCCTTTCAAAAGTCAAAATAGCAATCTTTTCAAATTATGTTTTCCTAACTTGTGTCTCCGTTTTCTAAATATACGTCACATCGTCTATCTATCATATGGTTCATAAATATGACAATATATTCATAGTCTACTAAGTTTCAATAAGTTTGACCTTTGAAAATGAACTTTCTATTATGCTCATTCATTTATAGTGAACAAAATTTGTCGCCTGAGGCCCGAGTCAAAAGCGAATTGAAAGTAATCTTCCGTAACATTGAAACTGGTCTTTATTTTGAACCCAACGATCTTTTCATGTTCAAAGTGCAGAAACTGTTGTTTTGTTCAGTGTTTTGTGTTTCAGTTTATCTTAGAGGGCATAGCTTTGTCAATTTTGTTGCTGAATTATAGGGTTGGGGTAGTAAAGTAATTACCAATGGTGCCAGAAAACAGTACAAAAAGATAAGTTTTTGATGATCATACAATATATTTTGATTGGGTGTAGAATCTTTTGATACAAATTCTGTACATTTAATTGTTTGTTGTTGAATACTGAAATTACACTGAAGTATTCATTATTTGTTCCTTAAGTTGTTCAACCTTTTTAAACAAAACATCGGGGATGGCATTTAAAAGGTTAAGAATAAATAATCATAAGTTTTAGTCACTCACATATGTGAGTAAAAATTCACATTACTTTTTTCATGAAAAAAACATATATTTTTTTCAAAGTAATAGCTTTAGACCGAATTGATACGGGTTAAGGGGTTATGTTTAAGACCCATACTGGCAAATTGTGTAGCATCTCAGATCTGGTGTGTCTATTTTTTCTTAAAACCAAAATGTTCCAAAATTTTAATGAAAATTGTTAACACCCTGGTCACATAACCCCCGGTCGCCGACTAGCGCCGGTATGACATCGGTATGACACCGGTGAATTCTCGCGAACTCTTGCGATGCCCGGTCGGTCACTGGTCGGACTCCGTAACTGAAGACATCGTGCACACGCCACAAGGTTTTAGCTCAGAATTTAATTCTGACGGCATGATCCGGCGTCTTTACGGCTCTACGGACACCATCCGGACACCGGTCGGACACTGGCCGGTGTCCGATTGGTGTCTGCTGAAATCTACCTGGTATGACGCCGTAAACACATCGTAACCTCACCGCATGCTTATGTGACCAGGGTATCCTGTAAAGGCAGAGTCTTTACTTTGAAATGGCTATTTTGAAAATTTGCGCAGGCACTTCCCAAACTAACCCTTGATAGCCCCCCTCCCCCTGTCTGCCAACCAATAATTGGTCACCTGCTCCCGTAATCATGGCTTTAAACAGCGCATGTAAAGTCTTGATTGTTTCCCCTGATCCTGTTTTATGAGCTAAATAATAGAGCGGCAAAGATCGCAGGTCCGTTGAACTGAATGCTTTGAATAGAATTAGAATTTGGTCATTTGTTTTTTGTTTGTTAGTAAATTTATACAAAAATGTACCTTGCCATTTGATTGAAGAACACAGAATATGTTTGATTCTAAACTAAAATTCACGGAAACCTTGTATCAACCAGCTTTCAGATTGTTTTGATGATTTTTAACACTTTCTCCTGTGGAAATGGTCACTTATTTTACTAGATTTAACACAATGTTAATTAGGAAGTATACATAGACAATAATGATTCTTTTGGAGTTCAACATATAAATTGTAAGTGGTATCAATGAAACTTTGTCATAGCAAAAATTGGATTTCTGAGTTTTTCTCAAAGCTCTTCGGAGTATAAAAAGACATGGATGATGAAACCGACTTTCATGGAGCAAAACCAAACAGAATAATCATGGCAAATCAACAAACCCAATTTGTGTGAGCATTAGTGTTGGTCACCCAATTACAATAGCACTCATCATCTAGCCTGGACAGCTGTATTTGTAATTACTAAGTGATCCTGACAAATTGGCCATCAAGCTTGATTCCCATTTTGTCACTCTCATCATAATGTCATGACCGGGAAAAGACGGTTTTAGAACGAGGCAAATGTGTTGAATAGATCGCCTTGATTATTTGGATGCCATGTATATAGCAGATGTCTGATTTTTGTGTCTTGAAAAAATAGGAAATACCAGGAAAAT
>JXSR01S074156.1:32819-43330 GCA_000969725.1 Ophiothrix spiculata | reverse complement strand
AAAGATTATATTTTAAGCTTTAAAATGACATCTTGCTTTTGGTTATTGGATGTTCAATTGCAAAGTTATATCCAAATTGGTAAATGATATTGGGCTGATTCAGAAAACTATAGTTCTGAGAAAATAGAGTTTAAAGTTTTTGTACTGGTAAAACTTGAACGGAGAAAGGATTTTTAGCTTGGTTTTTAAAATATTTGTATTATCTTTTGGATTTTGGAACCTGATTAATATAGAATACACTTCAAAGGTAACGTTTCTGATGAAATTAGAAATTTGACTTGGGACATGATTTTTGACTATGCTCAACTTCAATGGCCCTTATCTCATAATTTACTATGCAGACCTTAAGGTACCTTTCGATATGACGTATCACAAAATTATAAAATAGAAGTAAATGTAGGTGCCTAATGTAGCACTTTTTCTGAAAATTAAAGTACTTTATATTTAGTTTATTGTCACTAAAATTTCATTTTTTTCACTCACCTTCTTTTGAGGGTAACAGTATCAGTACACAAAAAATATACAAAAAAAATCAGGATGAAGAAATTATTTCAGAAAGTTATGACTGGATTAGCCCATTGCACATAAAGACTGAGCATCAAACCAAGAACTCAGAGAATGTTGGATATGCCTCTTTACTATCAGATTTTATCAGGTATACATGGTGTTGCCCATGGTATTTCAGCATGTAGAAAAGTAATCCCGCGAATAAACTTAATGCTTTTGCGAACATGCATATATCGTAATAAAGATTCTGCAATATGGCAACATGGGTAGAAATAAAATGATAATAAATCAAAATTGCTTGGATTTGTTTTGGTTAAACTCAAATAATGTTATATCAAAAACTCAATAAAATTTGCCTTCACCACCATCACCTCATAGCTACCATGTAGGCAACTTGGATGATAAACATTTATCTGATGACATTGAAGCATTTATTACAACATGAAATAAAGGTATAGATGATGCAGGTGATATAGTATATTGAATGACAACACAGGATATGTAGGTTCACCTGTTGTTTAATACCTGAGGAACTATCTCAGATGCGCAGGAAAATGTTGCTGAAACATGAAAATAATCGCTATTAGTGTATAATATACACTCCCTGGAAAAAATCGAGTACAATTCTAGTACAACATTCCTGAGATGCACATTTGGAACACAATTATAGTACAGTTTAAGTACAAATATAGTACAAATTTGTGTACTATAAATGTACTCAAATTGTACTTAAATGATGCTCCAAATGTGCACCTTAGGAATGTTGTACTCGAGTACTATTTTTGTACTCGATTTTTACTAGGGCTAATAGTGATTATTTTCATGTTTCAGCAACATTTTCCTGCACATCTGAGATGTGACCATCCACAGTAAAGTTGTCCCATGGTCAATTATACTTTAGTGCAGATATGAATAGACCAAATCTTTTTAGCTTTAAATTGATAATTGTTTTAGTATAATTCTATTACAAACTTTGTACTATAATAGTTGTACTGAAAACATTTGGAACACCATTCTAGTACGATATAAGTACAATTATAGTACACAAATTCGTACTAGAATTGTACTGCAATTGTACTAGAATGATGTCCCAAATGTGCACCTCAGGAATGTGCTAGAATTGTACTCAATTTTTTCTATGGTATTTGTAATTTAAGAAAAACTTATAAACTTTTGTACCAATACCAAATGTGTAGGGAATGCCGTAAGCTGAAAATGATGTGGGCTTTATCATTTTGAACTATATTGGTCAGAATTTAACATGGTTTTCCCAATGAGAAATACTGTAACAGATATTGTGTTAAAACACATCCGGATCTATATTATGTGATGCTTGTCAGAGAGCAGCATGATCTTTTGGCCTGAATCAAAGATCAGTGGGGAAAATTTTACTCTAGATTACAAGTTTTGAGAACGTGTACCCAACTGCTATTAAACGGTAATTAACCGCTAACATAACACGTGTGATTACACTTTCCTCTAATATAAATTGCATAACAAAAGTCATCTATTTGAATTTATCTTTATTTTCTATTTTCAATTAAGGATGAACTTCAGCGAACTTGGTGAATTTTGGTGAATCTACTATAGTTATCAGATATTTTTGAGTTGAAATAAAAGCTGATATTTTGAAAGATTTTAAAGAGTAATATAAACATTTGAAAAATGTAGTAAAGATCTCATCACTTTCTTTAAATAGAATATTTCTTTTTAATATGAGAAAATAAAAAAAATTGTTTATTGGAGTCTGGATTGGAGTACTATATGAAATTTTGTTTGAAAATGGGGGTGGGTGGGGTGGGGAGGGCAAGGCTTCTGACTTGGGCCATCATTCCTCATGATGCCATTTTTGTATAAAATTTGTCAAAAACAAAATCATGCTTTTTAGTCTCTCTATCTAAAAGATACATTTTGGAAAGATGCCAACTCTTTTGGAAAGGCTGTTGACCTTATTTGAGTCATTGTTTATTTCATACCTTATTGGCACTAATATATGCAAAATTCAATCATCCCATGGATATTTTAAGTTGAATTCTTCCTAAAACATGTGGTTTATCTCTCCATAACTGCATCAAATTGTGATTTTGACATCAATATTTGGCGACAAAGTGTCTGGCAACATTAATGTATAGGTTTCCAATCCAAACATTTGAATTGCTAATCAGGTTGATTAACAAGCACTTTTTTGATAGAATTTTATGGGTATGTTCTTGATTGTTAGATTGTTGGTTGATCCTGACCTTGGATAGGAGTCCAAGTCCGAGTGCCACGGAGCACCTCCGAAATTGGGTCTGAGGTTGATGGCAGATGGTGCAACAGCACCAACCAAACTGGATTGACCCAGTTAAGGTGAACCTGTCTGTTATGGTTAGGTTCTAATTTAACTCATATATATATAATGTGTCTCATTAATCATGTAACTTTATTGGTTTAATTTTATGGATGATGTAAAAGAGAAAACATGGTGGGTTTTTTTATTTGAAGAACATAAATTGAGCAGATTTGTTTTTATTTCAATTAAAATGTACTAAAAAATGGGTGAAAATGGGCAATAATGAGAACGGCAACAATCAACCAACGTTGTGTAGACCCACAACTGGCAAAACTGTTTTTGTACTCTACTCTCAAACTAATTGAATAAACCATATGAAAGTATACATTTCTAGAAGCATATTTTAATGCTGAACATGACTGGGATGTCAGTTTTTGACAAAAATGGCCAATTTTGGCAAAAAGTGTCAAAAACCACATTTTTTATCCCAAATATTTCTGAAAAAGCCTAGCTAAAATTCATATTTGAACAATTTTGAAATGTTATACTTATGAAATCAAGAAGCAAAAGTCTATGAAGAGTTTTGTCAAATTTTTGATATTCTTCTAAATTTAAAATCTTGCCTTCGTTCCTTTACGTCAGCCAAGGTCACTACCAACCATCTCCTATTGCCGAGGTGTCGCTGTCCGTCAAAGACAAGTCGTTGCAGCGTAAACCCACCTTGGATATGTCACAATGAATAATATGTTTTACTGTGACTGTTTTCTCTGATAGCATCACATATGCCATTAAAGAAGGTCAAGTTCGCTGACTTATTTATAAGCTCCTTTCTCATTTAGAGTCAAATCAAAATATACCACATATTTTCATGCTCTAATAAGTATAACATATATTTCAATAAATTTTTATTGTCATTTCCAAGATTGCGCTAGTGTAATCAAAGCACAAAAGGAAAAGGCGGTCTTCAATAATAGTTAACTAGAACACAAATAGGCCATTTCTTGGGGAAAAATCTGTGCTACAATAATGGATACTTGAAAATTGTGCTATTTATGAAAGCTAGGTTGAGTGAGGAGAAGATATTGTGTGTATCCCATCATGCATTGCTTCCTGTGATGTTGTTTGTATGGGAAATTATGTGAGTAGTTAGTGATGAAATACCCATAAATCAAAGTTAATTGTCGTAATCTTGCATTTTAGGCACGTTTCATACTAACTACTCACATGACTTCCTGTACAAAATTTTCCATAGGAAGCAATGCATGATGGGATACACACAATATCTTCTCTTGGTTGAGTGAGGAAGCATTGATTTTTCTATTGTTTGATAAAGTGGAACGTGTGTCTGAGCTAGTTGAGCAATAAGTCAAAAGGGTAGTATCGACTGATATACAGACCTATTTTTAGAGAAAAAATATTGGAATAGATGCTATTCAAATAAAGTAAATGGTCTTGACATTCTGTGCAAATATTTATCTGGGTGTTGACATTTAGCTATGTAGAAATTACTGATTGGATGGAGAGGGGAATTAAGCGCCGGATAGCGGAGGAAGCACCTTAAAGATGATAGCGGTGATAAACCGATAGATTATTCTGATATTTTCTTGGTTAATAGACTGATATAGATTATAGTCTGAACTTCAAAATTATGGTCATTGACTACAAATAAGATTATAAGCAGGAAAGATGTAACATTAAAGAAATCCTCAAGATCACTTGTCTTTTTACAGGGAGATGTTTAATATTGTATTACATTCATCAGAAAAGGTATCCTAATCCTAAAACTAACCCAGCCCCTAACCCTAACCTAACCCATAAAATGTTGAATGGGACCTAAGGTATACTAAAGGCGTGTTCACACAGAAGAATTTGGTCATGACTATATTCTTGGCCGCTCACAAGCAAATTCTCAGTGTAAATGCTGAAAGCGGGGCAGAAAGTGTCTCGCTCGTGACGAAAAGTGACGCGCCACTAGTTTGAACGCGCAAGTCGTGTCCCAGTGTGAACACAACTGCTAAGTTGTATCGCTCTAGAGCCGTTCATGACTAGTCATGACTATTATGTGTGAACACGCCCTTAGTCCCATTCATATTTTCAAAGATAAAACTAATTGAATCCCATTTCTTGTTTTCTTCCTGACATGTTTGATTCCTGTTTCTGACGCTGAACCTATCCAACTCATGCTTGGTGATACTCCTTTCTGCAATCAATGCTGCTTATCCTGTGAACAACAATACTATTTCTGCAATCAATGATGCCTTTTTAAACAAACAGGTAAGGGTGTTTTTTTCAGTGTTAGGGCCAGTACAGACTTTTTGGCACACCGAATATTCTTTGCAACAACTATTCGTGTTTAAATCATTTCCCCTTAGACACTAATGCACCTTGGGATTAGAACGAGGATTTGATGATTTCATATAGAATACTTTTTTATTTGCAACTTCATCAAATATTCTATCATGAAATAGTCATTATTACATGATATTTTCATTGAATAAGGAATACATATTACACAAAATTGGTATAGAATATTGTATAGGAAGAAGAAGTCTACACCAACCTCAAAGCAACACCATATGACTACTAAAAACATTTTTTTGAGGGGGTTGTCAAATATCTGATTTTGGCATTATTGAGCAAACCTGTCAAAATAATAAACAAATACTGTCTTTTTTTAGCTGATTTCTTTTTGATAAATCACATTTATCATTAAATGTTGTATAGAGTTTATAGCATATGATAAGTATTGCATCAGTTGGGCATTTCTGATGTTTAATAAATATTTTTGTAAGGAAAGGTTGTGAGATTGGGTAATTAGGCCTAATCATTAAGATAATTTTAAAACAATGTTTGCTATGTATGTATTGTGCAAAAAAATGATGGTAAAATGTGGACAAATTTTATTGTAGTCTGCTGAGATAAATCAAGATCTAGGCTATACAGAAAATACTTGAAACTGTCTAGAGTATGTGTGTTAAATTAGCATCAATAGTTACAACGGACTTTTGAAAACTCATTATGAAGAGTATATGCCCTTTACAAGTTCTTAGCATTTTATTTTGGTTTGCATTTATTAAGTGAATGGTCAAGATGGTTTTGTTCACAAGTACTGCTAATCTAATGCCTATCAGTATGAAGGTTACAGATGTTGGTAGATATGGCAACAGTATTTTTCAGAATCTAGATGAAATAAGATGACACCAGGGGCCGCCTTCACTAATGTTTAGCGATGATCCCTAACCCTGTTTTGATCGCCAACTCCAAAAATGATCTCTAAATAGGGAGTATTTTTAACAATTTAGCTATCACTTTTGGATTTAGCGATCATAACAAGGGTTAGCGATCATTGCTTAACATTTAATAGTGAAATCGGCCCCTGGTTCATCCAAGCAATGTCACAGATGTCAATTCAAAGGATCCATCTATCATCTATATGAGAATCAAAAATTAATGTAACTTTTTTACAACTAAATTACACAATCACTCCTGATAGAAATTGATAGAAACTAGATTAAAGTGTAGACAAATACTTGAAACTGTCTGGATTCTGTTTCTGATCATTGTCACAATATTTACAAAGGACTTGAGAAAACACACAACAAGAGGAGATGAAATATTCATGTATGTCTATCTGTGTCTAAAGCACTTTGATTCAGCGTTGCCAAAAATTCAAAGGCTCAAACCACAGCAAATTGACAATTTTTACCGCTCAGACTATATATTAAAGTAGCCCAATATTTTGAAAAGCTAAGATGTAACAAATCGTTTGATTTCCAGTACTTTGAAGTGGATCTATGATTAAAAGAGCCCGGATCAGCTCCCTGAGTTTCGCACAGGTTTCCATGAGACAATTAGCAGTTAGTTCCTTGTCCAATGGAATTTCGAGCACACTCAACTTTTTGACACCAGAGGGTTCGAACTTGGGACCTTCTGTACCGCAAGCAAGCACCTTACTGTTTGACCTAACTTGATTGCCATTTTGACAGATAAAAGGTTCATAATATCCCTGAATAGACAAAATATTGCAAAAGTTAAAGAAATAAAGTTTTTTGGGCAGATGGTGGCAATGGTAGCCCAATTTAAGGTCAACTATTTTACCCGTAGCAATCACATTTAAAGTAGCCCAATTGGGAGGATAAACCCCAGTATTAGCAACACTGCTTTGATTTATGAAGATATATTTCATGGTCAAGTTTATCTTGATTTTGAAACAGAAAATATTATTTGTACATCCATTTAAATTTCCTTTATTTCATTTGCAGACTATTACACTCTGAAGTTTATCGAGGATTTGATTTAAGTGTGGGTGTATGAAAGTAATATGCATATCCATTTAGATTACTTTTGTTCGTGATTGAATTTATAGACTATTTTGTGATCAATTTAACCAGATTTTTTGAAACGGGATACGTATATGATTTGCATACCCATCAAAATTACTATGATATTGAATTTAGTGATTATTTCATGGTAAATTTTAGTCATATTGTAACTAAATGCATAAGGTAGTAGTGACTGAAGTTGGTTATTTGGAAATTATATGCATATCAATTTCGGTGACTTTATTGAATTGCTAGACTTAGATTGTGGTCAAGTTTATCCAGTTTATCCAGATTTTGTAATGAGACATTTGTATAGATGATTTGCATATCCATTTCAAGTACTGTTATTTAATTTTTAGACTAGTTGTGGGATATTTTGTGGTCATTTTTATCAGGTTTTGCAATAAGGTGGTTGTATAAAGATGATTTGCATACCGTGAACTTTTGATGAACAATTTGCATATTCAAGTACTTTTGTTTAATTTTTAGACTAGTTGTGGGATATTTTGTGGTCATTTTTTATCAGGTTTTGTAATAAGGTGGTTGTATAAAGATGGTTTGCATACCGTGAACTTTCATGAATGATTTACATATCCACTTCAATTACTATTATTGCATTTATAGACTATTTTGTGGTCAATTTTTAACTAGATTTTATAACAAAGTGGTTATATAAAGATAATTTGCAGTCTGTTAAACTTTGATGAACAATTTGCATAACCATTTCCAAGTGCTGTTATTGAATTTTGTTATTGATATTTTGTGGTCATTTTTATGCAAATATTGTAACAAGATGTTTGTATAAAGACAATCTGCATGTTGTGAACTTTCATGAACAATTTGCACATCCCATTCAGTTACTAGTTTTGACTTTTTAAGACTATTTTGAATGACATTTTGTGATCAATTTAATCAAAGTTTCATACCAGTTGGTTATATAAAGATGATTTGCATATTTTGAAGTTTTTATGATCAATTTGCATATTCAGTCACTAATTTTGATTTTATAAAGGCTCATTCCAGTGAAAACTAAACCTCTTTTGATTTCAAGCAAAAAATCAGCTTTTTTATTCGACCATATGAGCAATTTTTTCAGTCATACGTTTGTTACTCGGTAGGTGAAAAGTATTTTTCTAATCAGAAATTTTGAATTTTTTCCATCCGGTCATGAATGAGCACATGTTTTAATTTTAAAAATGTCACAAACATTACCAAAAAGTTACACAAAATGTCACAAACGTTACCAAACAAAACATTGCATTAAATGAAATCCTGACGATAGAATTTCCTACCACTTTTATGAACTATTTTTAAATATGTTACCTATCATCTGTGAAAAGTGCAATAACAAATTCGCTAACATGTCAGAGAATTTTTACTTTGAAGTCATTTGGAGCAAAAACCCATTTCCGTGCGAGGTTTCAAACGTTACCGAACGTTATATAAAGTTTATTCAGTATTTTCGCAATTATTTTAATCTTTAAACACCTGCATGTCTTGATCCCACCAGTGAGCACCATTATCAACAACAAACTCGTTGATACAATGTTTATGCTAGGTTCTGTGGCCATTTAAAAGTGAAATTTTTAAATTTTTCGGTCACAAACGTTACTTTGGAATCACCCTATATCATTTTGTGGTCAATTTAAAGGCAGATTTTGTAACAAATCGTTACTTTTCATACTGTGATCTTTCATAACAATTTGCATATTGATTTCAGTTGCATTGCAAGTATTGAATTATAGACTATTCTGTGATCAAGTTTATCCATTAATTATTACAGTGTGGGTGTATGAAACGATTTGCATATCCATTAAATTTCTTTAATCGTTGTAAACTTAAAGGGACAATTCATGATCCTTTTTTCATCCTCAAGGTCACCTCTATCAAAATTTAAACATTTGAAAGAATGGTTTTGGGATTGTAACATATACCAGTCAAGGATTCTTACCAGCTAAAAATCTCAATTTGGATAGAGGTGACATTGAGGATGAAAAGTGGATCATGAATTTATATGAGCTAGAACTTGACCTGTAAAGTGGATTGTTTGAAATTTGCATCATCTTTAATTAAGACAGATAACGAGAGAGAATTGGATGTTTGTGTGGGTTGTAATAGTAAATTAACCTCAATAATGGGTGGGTTTGTAGTTTACATAGATGTCTTAATTAATTTTAGTTTGAAGCTTTAATTTTAATTCACCAGACCAAATCAATTATACTTCTAATCTTCACTGGTCATTTCACATCTCTGAGAGTTGCATGGCAGCAATCAAGACAGCCATATTAGAGAGATATTTGATGCACTGCTCAAAATTGTATCAATGTTTTCATTATATTGCTCTGTAAACAGTTTGGAGGAAGTGGGTTGGACATTTCAGCTTCACAAATGTCTCTATCTGAAGTTGGCTAGCCAGTTTAGACGTTTCAAAATAGTAGTTATAGATGAAATATACACATCAAAGGTTTATGGTATTGAAATGGAGTATCGGATACTAACAATGTAATACCTTGAGATCAAGTGTTTGGCTAGACTCTGCTGTTTTCAGAGCATATCATAAGGAAGCGAAATTTAAAATAAACATACAATACCCATTTTCATTGGGCGAACATGCACAGAGTTTTGAAAGAATTTTACTTATTTCTGTAAACACCAAGACCATGTGGGATGCCTGTAATCTAGGAGGTGGGACAGCATTTCTTCCCCCGCCTTTCATCACTGTGGCACAGATTCAATTCCAGGTCAGGCCTAGACGCTATGACCTCACCGTAGGTAAATGTGCGCAGCACGACTAAAAGCTATCTTAGGTCACCAGCCGTCTCTACCCGCCTTGTATTGTGTAGCGTTGGGTATGAATTTAACCTCTAATATCTTGGTCAAAAAAGATGGGCCGGCGAATACGACCACACATGTATGTAGATATATTGTATAAGTATGAATTTCAGTTGTTGTTTTGTGAAATAGTATTCTCCTATAATTTTAATGGTCCATTTTGTGAAAAAATTATGAACTCATGACGTAGTTTCCTCGATTTAGTATTAATCTGGTCTTTCCATGTGGCTCTTGGATAAAGCATGGAAGTGACACTGTAATTCTGTTGTATAAGCATAAGCATAACTTTATTTTCCACAATGTTAAGTATACATGTACAGTAAAACAAAATAATTTTGATACAATATACAGATAAAACATGTGGAGGAGAACTGGATAATAAGCTTTAAAGGCCTGTAAAGTCCCAGTCTCCTAGAGATACATATGAAATGATACTCAAGTTACATTACATGTAAATAGGTTGAACATCTAATGTCATCAAAATGATCAACTCAAACTAATACTGTGATATTAAAGCATTCTTATATGAATTTTTGAATAATTTAGTGGTTTTAGATGATTTAATATTTTGAGGAATT
>JXSR01S074155.1:3289-17021 GCA_000969725.1 Ophiothrix spiculata | reverse complement strand
CTTCATCAAGGCCAGAAGCTTTACCATTTGACAATTTTCTTAGTACAGCCTGAAGTTCTTTATCTGTGAAAGCTCCTGTTTCAATTTGCAAAGTATTCTCATTGATGGTTTGGATTTCCTCATCAGGGTTGGTAGCTGAAGGTGGGGATCCTAGTAAGGTGGAAAAGTAGTCTCTCCATTCCTTACAGCGTTCCTATGAGGTGTTGCCTTTAAGTCTGCCTGATCTGGTTGCTGTTCTGCCAGTTACATCATTTATCACTGCCCATGCCATCCCACTCTGCCTGCTTTGAGAAGCTGATCTGATGGTACTTATTTTCTCTTGGAGATGTTCCTCTTCAACACTGTTGTAAGCTTTGTCAAGTTTCTGCGTTGCCTGATCAAACAACTCTTTGTCACATTCACTGTCACTGTTTGGGTTGTACAGTAAAGTATAGGCTAACGGCTCTCATGCAACATTAGCTTGGAAGGCGGACTTTGATTTTTGTGTTGTTAAACGAAAAGTACCCTTTTTCAATGTTGGTCCCATTTCATGGATTATCCTGATTCATTTCAAGGTAAAACATAGTGTCGTTATTGCTGCTATTTTTTAGTATTCGAGCCATAGAAAAAAGAGCTTGTTAAAACACTTTAATATGTACCCCTTATGATACATGTATATTGACAGAAACTAATTTGATTATCGTTGCCAATTCATTCTAATTTTTCACTTCAAAGAGTCAAAACCAGCTTTACTCAATGAGACCAAGTTTTTTTTTTAAAGGGTGAAAAGACAGAGAAAATATTTTTCAACTTTGGCGCTTCGTTTACGTTTGGTAATGTTTTTGGTAGGTTAGAACCAAATCAAATCTTATTTAACAAATCGAAAGGACCATTTGATAAAAGTTCAAAGGAATATTAAAGGAATATATACATTTTTTTCAATCTACTATTCATTATATCAACAACGTGATCAATGAAATTGATAGAACACATTAACAACAATATCAAAATGGCGCAGCCTAGAGTTTATAGTCTAATCTTAATAGTACAGATTTATGATGTCTTAACTTCACAGGATGTCAATGTCAAAGCTTAACACAATTTTCAGAACATTTAACTCTTGTCTTATCAAGAGGGAGTGGTAATCATCCTTTCCCATAACGGGTGATTTCATGTCGCATAAAAACACAACTAATATGACCCAATGGTTTTGATTACTTAAAAGTTTAATCCTTTGACGTAATTTTAGCAAAAATATTGTAGTTTACTATTTTCACATGGTTCCAGTTGGTCAGGGTGTCCCAAGAAAATCGGAAAGTAAGAGAATGGTTGCCATGCACGTCAACAAAATTAAGTCGCTATTTCGTAAAAAAAAATATCTGCATGGTAAGGACCTTACATTTACAGAACATCTTGGAAGCACAAAGTTCCCTTCTTAATAAGAAAAACATCGGGGAAAATTCAAACATTTAGAACTACAATTTTGATTTGGTGTACATTTGAGCCCAAAATCAGATTTTCAGACCCAATTGAAAGACTCTACCCTATACTGTGGTGCAAAAACAACTCAGTGTTAAATGGCTCAGTGTCAAGTACATTAAACAAACGTTATCATGATAACAACAATTCTTTGTGTTAAATATCCTAAACATTCTGGACTCCTACAGGACAAAATCCGTGAGCCCTGATATGACCTTTTACATTTTGGGCTATAACTCCAGAACCATATTTCAGACATTGGTAAAAGTATACTTTTTCTGCACCCTTATGATGAGAGGAACATGTTGGTGTTTCGAACAAGATATGACCCATTTTGAAATTTTACCCCCTGTTTTGGCAGCCATTTTGTTTTGTTCAAGTTAGCCAACTTCGACAAGGTTACTTTTTCCTATATTTTTAATATGTTTTTAGGGAGGTCATCAAGAGTTGATTTCATTCAAAAAATCTTGTGTTGCCATTTTGTATAGGTCAAACAAACAGATTTACTAGTCTTTTTAACGAGCTAGATGGGAGAGTGCCATGTTTACAACTCTTTTTGTCTACTTACACCCAGGAATTCAACTTATCTGAGGAACAAGTAATCATTCGCGTAAACTGACTCTCTAAAATACATTAAGCTATGGTTCTTGTTTTTTGTCACAGATACCCTAAACAAGGAATTTGTGGGTAAAAAAGTACCCCAAAGCATGGTCACTGATATAAAAACATCATACTAATCATGCTTATACAGTGATTTAGACACAAAACTACCCTAAGCAAGGACAAGAAGGAACAAAACATGGAATTGTTTGTTTGAAATATGATTAAAAATGTCGGTGCAAAAGTAATCAAGGTCCCTCTGGAAGTCCGTCTTCCATAGACCATAATGAAATTAGAGCGTGAAACGTATGTTGCATAAGAGTTGTTAGCCTATACTATACTGTACAACTCGGGTAGTAAGATCACGACACTATTACACCAGCATAAAAAAGGGTAGTGATTCTAAATGTACCGTAAACGATAATTGCTTGGAAAATTAACTTCCTAAAGTCTTGAAATACTCTAAACTTTTCAAAACTACCCTAAAACTTTGTTTTCATCAACAAATATATGTACTAATGTCAGAAAAGCATCATTTCCCATTTGTCCACTAATCCTGTAGAGACTTTTAATAAGATAAGATCATGTTTCTGAGTTGCTTATAATGAACCCGTCAATTAAACTGTGTCTCGAAAGTTGGAAGATACTTAAACAAGCATATTCCATGTAAAAAAAATAAATGTCTACAAATGACAGTAACATGTGTGTAGTTCTGACGCACTATCGCTAAGAAAAAACTGTATATATTACCTTTGTTACCCATAATAGTAGTCCGTATTCATCTCCCAGGCCTCATCCGCTGACGACGCCGGTGGACCCGGCGAAAGTGCTCCGGTGAGTATCAAAAACTAGTAACGTTGAAGTTTATGAACAATGTGAACATTCTAATATTTATCTTGTTTTCCTTTTGATAATTTTGAACTACCGAACTTAAAAATACTGTATACAAAACTTTTACATTAAGGAAATATCTTACTAGAAAGTGCTTACCTTTTTTTCTGTATATGGATCAGTTAATAAGAATCAATATTTAACAACTTGGGATTATGACGACTGCCTTGCGTTTAAGTCACGTAACAAATTAACAATGGAACTGCCAAGGAATATGTTTACATGATTACCTGCCATATACAGAAATGTGTGTTAATAGAATTATTGTTATAGCGCATTTATTTTTTTCTCATAAACACATTGAGTGATATTACTTTTAAAACCTCGGGTTAATGTTGTATTTGCTTTTATTGTTTGATGTATTTCTGTCGACTTGAAGATTGTATAATTTTGGATATAAACGAATTCAAAAAGTTCTACCTGTTATATCAAAACTTTTGTACTATTTAAGGTTCTTTAAAATTGCCCCAAGGATAACTAAGAATGTCATTTACACATATTGTAAATACTAGTATTGTATCAATATCATTATTTTTGCAGGTGATCTAAAAACACAGTAAGGTTTGGTGTACCGGAAATCGTCAAAATTTGCAACATGTGTAAAAGTTTTTATACAGTGAAAACGTTACAAATCATAAGAAAGGACATACAATTATATGGATGGTTAAAAAAAACTAACCCAAACTGCAACACATGGTCATTCAAATGCACAACAATAACGGGAACAAATAGAACCTGCAGCAATATTTGTAAAATCACCAAAGGCACAGTTTACGAAGAAATTGACTTTAATAAAATCAAGATGTTAAATGGTGGCATTGTGAAGCTTTATTGTTGATAAATTCTCATAGTAGATAACAACGGGAACTAAATTCAAGATTTTGCCTGAAAGTGTGGTGTAGTGCCATTAACTGTTTTTTTACATAAAAACGCCCTTTGAAAAGCCACACTATAGAGATACATACTATGCTGATATTCGTAACTGAGAGGGTACAAGACATGCTTTCAGATATTGTGATTCTGGGTAATTTCTATCAGTAACAAGTTTACTTTATCAGTGACAAATGACTTCCTGGATTGTAAGGTACACTTTTATTTCCGATGTGTTCAAAAACGTTGATACATTCTTGGTATACAGATGATTGTTCATACAACAGTTGTGCATATAATTTCAAGTAGGTTCATACATTTTGGGTATACAGATGATTGTTCATACAATAGTTGTACCTATAATTTCAGGTAAAATGTTCGAAGATGTTTCACCGTTTCCAGTGTACCCCGAAATTACTGTGGTTTCAAAAAAAATGAAAATAAAATAAAACTAAAGAAATCTATAAAAGATATTGATATGATTGTTTTACCATGTGTAGCTGACATTGAAAGCCATCCCATAGTTGTGCCAATTTCCTAGTAGCTACCTTTAATAGAACAAAAGTTATGATGCAACAATCAAATTTTTTTTTCATGACCCTGGTATCAGTATTCTTTACCAACCTTGGTTGTTGCCTCTAGAGACAACAATGGTGTCAAAACAGCGTTTCTAGTTTCATATCTTATAAATGTCTTCTTTCTTCACCTGTGATGGGCAAACAAATTATTTATTAATATGTATTACATTACTCTGTATGATTCTTTATGTAGAAAATTCATCTGAGCTGCAAATTTAGGACATTAGATAAGTCAAACAACCATAATAAAATGACATATTTCAAATAAATTCTCTCTCAATTTGGGTCATTTCTGTGGTTTTTTTTTTATAGTTTGTTTCATTTTCTCCACTTTAGACTTTATTTAGATCATTTTCAAAAGCTTTTAATTTTAAGTGAAATCTAGGCTAGTCAATTTAACAATTGTATTTTGGTTTTGTTTTCGTCTGAGGTGGCAATTAGATATCGGCAACTTTATTGCGCAAACATTTAGATATAGATGGAAACAAGTATTTTAGGAATCACTCTGAAATCAAACTAAGTTAATGAATATGTGATTACACTAAGTATTGCTTTATACCTAAGAAATGACATATTCCAAAACAATAAATAAATTTATCGCAAAACACCATTATACTTATTTATTTATATATTTAAACATGGTAAAATACGTTCAAGACAAAGATTACTCTTGCACGTGACCATGGTTTATAAAATGTAGTAAAATTAAATTAAATGTAGTATTAGATTAAATGAGACAAATATTGAGATGAGAACAGTTTGGATAAGTCCTTGTTCCTATTTATTCTAAAAACCACGAGGATTAAGGTCTTCTCTTTCCTACAGATACTTTAATATAAGTCAATTATACACTGAGTGTATCAATGTTACTTATACCGTAACGTTAAAACGATGACTGGCGGAAAATTCGAAATAGCAATTGGCAGGTCTCTGCTGCTTGTAGTTACCTCGTCACAGTGTTAAACAAACCCTACACGTTCATTTTTGCATCAAAACATCATTTCTGTTTTGGTAAATGCTAAAGCAAACGCTTAGACGCTTTATTTTTAGGATACTGTTTGACAAAATAATGTAATACATATATGTAATAACGAACAGGAACAGAACGTAAACCAAAAAGTCTACTTATTGCTATCAAGCAATTATATATATGTTTGTTTATATTAAACCAGGGATTGTCTTTTTGTGGCCTTCTCCTCCGTATTCACATATTCATATTGACACTATATTATATATATGTTGAGCAATTGTATGAAATGAATGCGGAAATAAATCTAAATCTGAATTTAGATATAACTGAACTTTGAACGACATTACCTCAGTGTCAAGTTTTAATCCATGGCAGACCATGGTCTTTGCAAATGTTTGAATGGGTTAAAACGACAAGAGGCTGCTTTTCCGGGTGTTTTGAGATGCACAGTCACATATTACCCCACAAGCACATAAGTGGCTTGATATTCAACTCTGTTCATGTGATCAACATGTCAAAATATACTTACCTCAATGTTCAGATTGCATTATCATGTACTCATGACAATCCCATATAATAAACTACATTAACTTTGGCGAGACAAGAGATGAAAATAAATTTGCAAAAAAGCAACGTTAATTGTATTGCATTACTCATTTTAATAAGAGTATTCTCATTTCAGACATATAGTCTCTTGTTACTTCCAGATCCAAACGTAAAAGGTTATATCTAATGACTTCCCCATATAAGAATGTAAATTGACACCGAGAGAAAATAACAAATTCAAACTAGTTTGCGTCAACTTTATCCCGCTACTTTATCTCCTTGATTTTTTCTGATCCACAAAATTACGTTTGAGTGTGAGACTTAAGAACTAAAGCATAGTTAAGAATAGACACGTATATATTTAAAGGTACCAACCATAATTTAAAGGTACCAACCATAATCTTGATGATAACAACTAACAAAATTAAAATAAAGAAAAAAAAATAACCGACAACAGTAATTAACATGAACAAGATGAAGATGAAGAAAAAGAAGAAACGTAAAGAAGTAAATTAAAGATGTAGGTTCCGATCGCATTCTCATCCCCAGGGCTCAACCGGAAGTAGTATATTTTTTGATACCAAATGAAAGCCCATATTTTTCTGATTATGCATCAAAAATTTCACCTCCAAATTCATTATGGTTTCGGAGATAAAGCGCCAAATGCAAAATTAATTGGTATAACTATTTTCCTTTTCTTATGTATTTACATAGCAGCCTCATCCCCAGGGTTGTATACTTTCTTTTGGCTCTCAGGAGAAAACAAGCCACAAGCCAAGGTTAAAACCTTGCACAATGCATTTCAGAGGTCAAAGTCAATCAGTTAAAAGTAAATTATACATATCCTAAAATAGGAACCTACACCTTTAAGTTACTTAATGCATGACTAGTTCTTAAGTTACATGGTTCGAACCACGTAACTTAAGAACTAGTCATGCATACATGACACATAAGATGGCATTGACTACGACCATTTTCAACAACCTGTCTCACAAACATAAATTTTTCAGAAAAATAAAACGACCTCTGATAAGTGTTGAAATATCTTTTTGTTGTTCAGGATATCATGAAGTGTATCCATATCAAATTTCTAGTCAAACGGAGTATGTTTTAAATTCGAAGGGTTTTGAAGTACATTCATATCAGATTTCAGGTCAATCGGAGCATTTGGAGAATCTGAACTTTTACCCCTTTCGACCCCTTCAAGACCCCCTTAATGACGTCGAATGACTTTTAAAATGTGTTTATGTTCTTCATGATGTCCTAAAGTACATCCATGCCACATTTCAGGTCAATCGGAGCATTTTGAGAATATGACCTTTGACCCCTTTCGACCACCTTAATGATCTCGGATGATGTTTAAAATGTGTTTATGTGCTTAAGATGTCCCAAAGTACATCCATACCAAATTTCAGGTTAATCGGAACATTTTTAGAATTTGACCTTTGACCCATGAACTTTGACCTTTGCGGTCCAAGGTCACCTAAATGTGTTCGGTATATTTTTGCCAATCAAGTAGAATCTTTCTACCACTTTGCACTTGCAGATATTGCTTTTTAATGATTTTGAAAATAATTTATATTTTGACCCGGGAGTGACCTTGAATAACCTTTATCCCTTAACCTAGCACATGACCAAGACTTGTCATCATCACATGTTATTTGTCGGAGGAGTAGCCTTTTGTAATAAAATCACATTGCATTTGTGGGGGCTCGAACAATGGATTATGGCACGGGTTAGTCATGCATTACGAAGCGAGGGATCTATCGCTGAGCTATCCAGGCAGCGTTGATATGGTGAACTTAACTCTAAAAGATAAACATTAGAACGCCGTATATTTCTTTTGTTTTTTATAAATATTGCAATTTTTGCCTCAAAGGAATGCTCAATTTGAAAGTACATTATGCGAATGCACATATCAGACAAAATGTAGATAATGTAGATACTAAAAACAGGCAATTCACAGCTCAAACAGGGCTATCTCAGAGTCGTATTTTACGTCCACTTTGTTCAGCCAAAACAACGCGGGTTTGTTACACAATCATTCAAAATCAACATATCATGTTTATGACATATTCTTTGTAATTCAGTAAAAAGTATTAAGCCTGCAATCTGTCGAAAATTTGAAAACAGTAGAATTGTTCGAACATCATGAAATTATGGGGTTTTAGGCGAAATAGCGTCAACTTTTTCGAAGTAGTATATTGACGTCATTTTGACCTTGATAATGGACGTGAAAGCACTTTTTACATTTTCTTTTTGAATTGCTATCATTTAGGTGGTTTTACCATTGTCTAATTTGTTAAAACACACAAAGTGTTACTATTGTCTATCTAAACTGTGTTTTGTTGGCATTTTCCTTTAGAATATTTATTGTTATCATTCTGATGGTTTTACCATTGTCTAATCTGTTACACTGGTCTATAAATTTTCAAGAATTTCGAGTATCTGAGATGAAACATACCTTCTTTTGTCAATTTTGGGCTGCTGAACACGAATATGGCCATTACAAAATCTGATTAGCTCTAGTTTTTTAAGAATTGTGTGATTCAATATTTTACAAGGCAACGTATAGGAGCAATACACAATGTGGTAGATCCACATGCATTTTACACAGTAATTTTACAGTCACACAGATTATGAACAATGATGAAGGTTCTACTGATGCTTCTTCGGTTGTTTCTTAATATCTGGGCCATCTCTTTTTAGGAACAACAGAAATCTAACAAAAATGATGTGCTCTATTTGTCTTGATAACGTTTCTCTATGGCTTAGATCGAAATGTTCACCTTGTTATCACCGACTGCACCACAGTTGACAGGAAATGAATAGATGTGATTGAAGTAAATTGATTTTTAAGAACATATTGCAGCCCAACTTTCAATAGCATAGTAGCATGTCTTCCACAAATTGTTTGTAAATGCCAGCTTCATTATTTCCAAGGAAATTGTCAACAACATGGGAGTCTTCTTTTGCTTCCTATGATGCAATCAAATGCTTCATCTTAAAGTTCATGGATTTGAGGAACAACAAATACACACTCTATTGCTTTACTCAGCTTTAGGAATTAAGTACCAAGGCTCCATGGAATGCTGATCCATGGCCTTAACAAAGTTCTTAATTCTTTATGGGTTCCATTTTTAGTAAAACCTTGTTTTGGTCTACAAATGAAAGACATTGCACATATTGAGTTCCAGATTCAAGTTGTTGCTGGTAAGGCCAGTCTCATTGAATGTCATTAACGAGAATCAGTTGGTGGGAAGATCTTGCTTAACCGTCCCATTCACAAAGAAAACAATAATACTATGTGTAAACCCATTGAGAACGAGCAAGATAGTAATGATTTTGAGGTCAACGCAAATCTGTCATTGTATATTAGCATACTTAATGCATTCTAAAAAGTTGCTTTACATTGTCAAGTTTATTTCATGTAAAATTAATCGCTCAGGCTCAATATTGATCAATCAATAACATCAATAAATCACCTCCACTCATTAGGACTTACTGGCTTCATTTAAACCATGATCAACATCTCAGATTTTTCAAATCAAAATTTATAACAACATCATGACAGGATACAAATCACCTATCATCTTCTTTAGACTCAAAATATAGTGGCTTAAACAAGTTCTGTAATCAGTTTATTATCCTACTTCATTAACAATACTTTCAATGGACATGAGCAGATAAAATAATATTAAAAGTAAGGTTTCTGTACTCAACATTTTGCTACTCCCTATATTGCCTATTGTGGTACACAGTATACCACTGGGGTTGTGTATCTTTAAAACAAGAGCTAACTAGAATTTTAAAGCGTCATTTTTGGTTTCATTGACCCAAAATTAGTCAAGATTGACTACTTTCATCTAAAATACTTTTTGGTCGTAGATCAGTGTTATTATACACATTTTCAATTATCATATCCGGAAAATAGTAAAATGGAGACGCCTGTATATTTCAAGCGTTGCTTGATGCTGCGAAAGTAATTGTTAGTTACGAATTATTATCTTGCATAATGAGCCCAACACATGCGATCTAATTAGGGTTGGGCAAATCTGGACTTTTTTCTAAAAAAATGATTTAAAACTAGTTGTTACTATGGCCAAATTTGATGTTAAATCTAAAAATGGCAACTATTTTTACGTGCGGTGATGTCTGACGTCGTTAAATTACAAAAATTCAACATGGCCGCCAAAATCACCAATATTTGCCTAATTATCTGTTTTCATCATGGAATTGGGGCTTTTAATTTGTCAATATAGGGGTTTTGGGGGTCAAAAACACCAATTTTGACCATTTCAAGGTGATCAAACCTAGTTTTTTTCTTGTGGGTCTTTATTGATCTTTTTTATACATTTCTACAACAAAAATCAGGAAAATATTAGGTGTTATCATGGTTAAAAGTTTTTTTTTTTTTTAATGTAATATTTAAATGTAATTCAATGTTCTCTAGGTATTAAAGTCTTTAGGAAGTAGTCAAAGTGCAATTATCCCAGTTTGTAATACTGAAGGCTCGGGCCTCAATGTGTACAACAGCCACAATATCTGTATCAGAAGCTCATCAAATTGTCCAAATTACTGACATTTTAACATAAATAGTTTTAACCACAAACCACATGAATGTTCAAACTTAGCAACAATCCTGGGCAAGAATAACCTTGACATCTCATCACATGGTTTGATTCTTCCAATCTATGCTGAATCATACTATGCTCCATGCTCAGTTTGTGTTTCCAAGTCGTCGTACCATCAACAGGTACCTAGAAGATGCATCATACATGAACTTGTTGATGGTGGCAGAACAACAAGCGGGAAAATGTTGTAGCAGTTGAGCTTGATGATACAACAAAACCAGCAGGTCATAAGTTATATGATGTCAAGGCAGACCATATCACAATCAAAGGTCCTAATGCAACTCGCAAAACAATGACAACCTGATACACAGAGAACATAAGTCATGGTGGAGCAGATGGTGCGGCAGCTTACGAGTTGAAGTTAAAATGCCTGGCAGTATTGACTGATTGTGATGTAGAGGATATTATAAGTTCAATAGACTGTGCATCACTTCTAGAGTATCTTGACGTTACTGAAGATAATATTCTAAAGTGTACAGCTCATACTACGAGCTGACCATACTGCGGACAAAGTCTTCAAAAACGCTTAGCAAAAGATAGGAGTGCAAAAATTGCCTAATGTGAGTTTGTAACTGCTGGAGAGAAAGTTTTCACATCCCTGGGATCTAGCATTCGCACTTTGGCCCTCATTGCAATTTTTAAATTACTCTCTCCCAGTCATGCTACCCGCTCTGTTTCCCTCTTCAATGAGTATACCTCCTGGATGGAATCTCAAGGCATTGATCATACTGGATGTAAAGGATTCACATCCAACAGATTTGGCAGGATTGCTGAGATTGCCAAAGAATTCTTGAGCCGTCAGAAGTCTATAGTAGACTTCTTCGATGCTGTGGTTCATACAATTCAAACAAGTTGGTTCTAGTGTCTACGTACATACAAAATGACTGGTTTGTATGTTGTGCAAAGATTTTCACAACTGGGTGACCTGTTTATATTCCCATTGATGGATCTCCTTCGGAATCGATGGTAGAGGAACTGATACAGACAAAAGCAATCGGAACTTGGCTGGGGTACGTTCTTTCTTTGAGCAGAAGTTACCTGAGCTAAAGCAGGCAAGAGATGATGCAGTGGCGTAGCCAAGGGTGGGCAAGGTGGGCGATTTGCCCACCTCGGACATTTTTTAGAGAAATTTTGAAGACCTGGGAGAAAAATAAAGGGGATAGGAAATTGCCTTTTTCCCATAAAATTACGACAATTAGAGCTATAAAGTGCTAAAAATTAGGTTGAAAACTTTATTTGGTGGTTTTTCTTGAAACACCCGGCCGAGTCGGCCCCTTGGAATCCCTGTAAAGTCGCTCGATAAAATTCATTGGAGAAATCATGGGTGGTTTGCCCACCCTTTGAGAAAGGCCTGGCTACGCCACTGAGATGATGCATTTAGTGCCAATGTAGGCCAGAATAAGCTGTTTGATGAAGTGGTAGAAACACTGGAGAGACAGCTTTCTGAAATGTCCTTCTTTCACATCAGCGATGAAGCAGGTCCTGGCACCATCGATGAATCCAAACTGGAACATGCCCCTCTGACCAACTTGGGCTGTGAGTCAGAATTTGCTAAGTTGGACGTTCGTATTACGGCTAGTGGGGGATCAACATCAGTTCAAACTCACTCACGCAAAAACGTCATCTCAACAAGCCGCCTGCTTGAAGATCCTTCATTTACAAAGCTTAGTAAATGTTGACAAGACCAAACATTGGAAGTGGGCGAGGTCATCTGAAAATGTAACCGCTGTCAAAGCAATAGAAGCTAACTATTTACACACTGTTATTCAAAATGACTAATTAACGCTCATTAGAAAGGAAGAATTAAAAAAGAAGAATGAAACTTCTTGATGTGTGTAAGAAGCACCAGGGACCAGTGACAGCTGATTCAGTTGACCTGTTAGAACAATTGACTGAAAAGGAACTAATAAATGAAGTATGTTACCTTAGAGCTACAGTGACTCCTGATATCAGGCAGATGCGTCGAGTCAAAGTTGATGGCAAATTTAGTAATAGAATGAATAAATTTGATAGCACTGAACTCAAACAATCGATACAAAATGCCGTCAAGCCCGAGTCAAACTTGACTAACGACATTTCATAGAATCATTGTTGAGAGCAATCTATACATAGACACACAAGGATAGATGATTACTTAACTTTCCAGGCTAAAAGGTATGCTCACCTGGTATAATTGTTCATGTTGGAAGAGCCTAGTTTATGTTTTTACATCTTTGTGTTTTAATGGTTGATATTTTTTAAAAAGGATAGCAAAAAGTCATATTTTAGCTAAGAAAGGTGTTATTTGCTGGAAAATAACTATAAAAATGATCAAAATACACACTTAACTCATTCAAGGTAATATTAATCAGTTTAAAGAGGCAAGAATTGGGTTCCTTGACCCATAAGTAGACATATTGAAAGTGGTTTTTATCTAACAAATGTGTGATGAGTCGACAAAATGAGTCATTTTGGCAGCCATTTTGAATTTTTGCAATTTAGCGACGTCAGACGTCATCGTATGTAAAAATAAATGTCATTTTCGGATTTTTCATCACATTTGGCCATAGAAACAACTAGTTTTGAAAATGTTATGGTGATTTGCCCAACCCTAATCTAATATTAACACAATAGGCGACGTACATATGAAAAATTAGAACTTCGTTACATTCGAATTTTGTTCAATACCGTTATATGATTCTTTTCTATAAAATATTGCAGTAAATTATGCTTGTGTTTGCTTCATCATGATCCAAAAGTACTTGTAAGGCTTGGCATCCAAAGACATTCGCTCACCCGAGAGACATTCGCTCACGATATTCGCTTAGAAATATTCTCTAAAATAGAGGTAAAACATTGTTTACAATTTTTGAATATTGCTTAAATCGATGTTACCATTATTCAATTCGATGGTAACATCAATTTAAGCAATGATCAAGCATTGTAAGTGTCGTTACCTCTGAATTAGACCAAAGAGGTCAGAGCGAACATCGCTAGCGAATGTCTCACCGGTGAGCGAATGTCTTTGGACGTCAAGCCTAAACTGTTGTAAACTAAAGCCTTAGTCTGTTAATGATATAATTCATGAGGAATTAAAATAGACCTATGAAGTAAACCAAATATAAAACAGGATTTGCCCAAACACATGTATATTCTATATTATGAATAAAAAGAAGGGACAAAATAAATGAACTTCAACAATACAA
>JXSR01S074154.1:157070-167175 GCA_000969725.1 Ophiothrix spiculata | reverse complement strand
TATATTGCTGGGAGGGTTTCCTTGACGGACAATCAAACGATGGGAACTTTGCTCCTGCACATTCAAAAGATGGGCACGTGTAAATAACCATATCCGGCACAAACTTTATAACAAGTTTAACATCGACTCGGGTGCGTTTATTTTACCAATCTTCATAATGATATGAAGTTAAGGCTTGGGTAGACCTTCAACTAGCATAAACGGTTTAACTCTCAAACTAATTGCATAAACCATATAAAAGTAAACATTTTTAAAAGTGGATTTTTACCCTGAACATATTGATGATATCAGTTTTTGACCACAAATGAAGTGCATACAAAACTTTGCCAGTTCCTCTACTAAGAGAAGTCAAGAGCAGTTAGATAACATATTCTGTTAATTAAGGCTGGGTAGACCTTCAAATGGCATAAATCAATTTTGTACTCTAACTCTCAAACTAATTGCATTAACTATATAAAACTAGACATTTTTAGAAGCGGGTTTTTACCCTGAACATGATAATGATATCAGTTTTTGACCATATGTGACCGTCCAGCCCAAAACAGCAGTAAATGCCAGCACTTGTCATTTTCACTTTTTTAATTATTTGCAAAGCCCATGCTTTAAGAATTAAAATGACACCTTGATCAACTTCACACGATTTCCAGAAGTCAAGTTATGGTCCGTCAAAGGTTGTCAGGGAGTAAAACGTATAACTGAGATAAACGCGTTCAAAGATTAGTAAGCCCTATATTTTCTGTTGATCGTCTTAAGAAAATGCCAATTTATTTCACATTTCCTATCATGTTCTTGAAATGAAACTTTGCTGGTATTTTGTAGTAAGCTCTAGGATTGTGAATCTGTCAAAAAATCAATTTCGGCAAATTATGACCTTGACATGTATTTTCACTTGTAGCGCAAAATGAAGTTTCTGGCATTTACTGCTCATACGGGCTGGAAGGTCACATATGTTATAAAATGAATAAAGAGACATATTAAATTTCTATTACAAAAGAAAGTGTGAATAGATTATTTGAAAAAGTGTGTTTACACAAACTTCTTTATTGCGTATACAAAATGGAAATGCTGCAAGAATTATTTTATCATTAAGATATTTTTAGCACATCTTTAAAATAAAGCTTTCCTTATTTACTTTCTGCATATTCCCTTTAGATGTCCATATCAACTTACTCATTCTACTTCAAACGAAGACATAGTCAGTGGGCGCTGTTATTAAACCCAGAGACATTTGGGTTTTTGATATATGGGTTTAATAACTTCAGATGTAGATTATGTAGACTGTTTGAGTAGGATTTCATTACTGTTAAGTCGCATCGTTAGGTTTTACTCAAACTTGCGTTGGTATGATTGATTGTTACACCAGAATCTCAGTTCGTTGTGTCATCTTGACTCACCAATGTTGAACTTATAGCTGTAAAATTAAGTCTTTTTGTACAAAATATTAAGTGCAAGATAGGCTTGCTGTGTTTTTCTTAATTTATACTTTTCATTCAAGCACTGACTTATTCATGGATTTTAAAGAAAAGCTTTGAACCCTCGTACACTTTTTTTTAAATACCAAATCGTTTCCGAAAGATGGGGTTGTTTACATATTCACTTACACACATGCATGATTTATAATGCGCCTTTTCAATTATAAATTAAAGGCGCAATACAAAGGAACTTAAACCTAAAGACTTACGCTCCCGGGGGGCACTCGGAAAGTGACGTACCTGCTCCTACCGGCTTTCGAAATGTAGAGACAATAGGTGAGAAATACATGTGGAAAAATAGGGGGTTATTCGGTGTAGAGGGTAAAAAACTGAGTAATTCCGAGCGATTTGTTGACAAGAGCGAAAAACAGGATCATTCGGTGTCAGTTTTTGAATAAAATAACATTTACGAAATTGATGATCTTCGACATTTTCGTAAAATCTTTGAAAAATCGACAAATTGAGCGAAAAAAAGTGGGTCATTCGGTGTAGGTTCTTGAAAAATCAGGTCAATGGATGCGAGTCACCATAAAAAGAGGATTATAAATAGTGCAATAAAAAAAAAAAGGGGGGGGGGGGGTCAGAGCGGGGCAAAAAAAAAAAAAAAAAAGGCCGGGGGGTCTATCGACAGGAGCATGACGCGTGCCAATATATGGGAGTGCCCCGGGCTATGCTAAAATCCTTAAATCTACACAAATAAATTCGTAAATTGTGACAGTGAAAACCAAGAAAACAAATTATGGAGTATGAAAGGTGAGATTTGAGTAATGCAGGTGAGATTTGATGAAGCTTTTAAAAGCTGAGAGTTCACTACCGAGAGTACAGAGTGTCCCAGAAAAACCCTCACATCTTTGCGTGTAATTGTCTTGGGTTAAACGGATAGTTAGAAAATATGTAAACGCTGCATTTATAACCCTTGAAATGAACATTCAGATAACGTTTGTTTCATTTCAATCGATAGTGTACAATAAAAGATATACTTTGTCAAATATTTGGATGTACAATTTTCCGGTCCAATTTCACGATTTTTTAAGTTCCCCTTGATTGAAGCTCTATTGAGTATTTTCATTGATCTACTTTATTAACCGTAAAAAAGTTTAATAATTTATTATGTGCATGCTCTCTTTTATCTCTGCTGAAAAAATGAACAAATTTAATGAAACAATAAGACAGATATGATACATTTTCCAAGATGACCCATTTTTATTCCATTCAGAAATCATGAAATTGGACCAGACAAAAATTGTTAAAGCATAACTTTTGTTGTACACTACTGATTGAAATGACACAACGATATCTAAAAGATCAATGCATGGGCTATAAAATGCAACCTTTACATTCTTTCAGACTATCCGTTAAACACAAGAAAATTACACCCAAAGATTGTAAGGTTTTTTCTTGGACACCCTGTAGTGAACTCTCGCTTGTTTTTCGACAAATTGTTCAATCTAGTGTAAATTTGAAAATGACACACGCAAATTGTTTGATGCGGGGTTTCATATATTGTTATTAGATCAGATGGGGTAGTAGGAGATCCAGTTCTTTAAAGAGGGCCTAATGCAAGTGAATTTGTTTTTAAATCTTTACAACAGTTAGGGTATTGTCTCTTCTTTCCATTGATACCGAAATCATGAAAATCTACCAAGGCTATAGAATATTCGGTTTCATCAATAGTAATTATAGCATCATAAAATACTTCATGTCTAAAAATATTGCTAAAATCTTATTTTGGGCAAAAATGGCTTCCAATTGAAAATGTTGTTACAAAAGTTCTAGATATCGAATGGTTATCGGTGTTTTTGTTAAAAAATAAAGGAAATCATAATTTTAATCTCTCCTGTAAGTAGTAAGTTTCATATAGCATGCATTTCCAAAATGGCGACTTTTGGATCCTGCAGTAGACTCAGTCCACGCGCTTAACTGTGTTGGCCCGAAGAACAGGGAGTGAGGGAGACCCCATTTGGCGACTGGTGGATCCAGTCTAATCCTGCAGGAGGTGGTTACCAATCCTATACCCACGTGAAGGCTTACCCGGTTAGTTCATGATTGGTTTCGTAGTAACTTGCAAGAGAGAAAACAATGTGTTGAATATGATTGTAACAAATATGAATGTAAACATATATTATTTGGTGTTCCCCAGAACTCAATATAAGGCCCATAACCTGTTATTTTGAACAACAATGATATAACAAAATACTTCAACATTATTAGACCTTATATCTTAATTGCAGCTAGACTATACGACTATTCTATTCTAATGATATTGTTAGACAATTACTTCTAAAAAACAAAAAATTGTCTTCAGTTAATGACTGGTTCAAAGCAGGGAATAAGTAAGGTTGCAAAGTGACAGAGCCATTTAGAAAGTGGCTCACGCTTTGCAAGCAGCCATCTTGCCTCTTTCCTAATATGGATAGCATTTTTCCTAATATGTGATAGCATTTAGGTATCGATAAGGGGATGTTCATCAATTATTTCGCAATTCAAATAGGTATGCCACCACAAAGCGGTCAATGATGAAACATTGCATTCAGAATTTACTGCAATTTTCTACAGTCCACTGACTTAAATCAGTAACGGATTGATGTTACCGCCAACAAGTCAAACTTAATTAGATTTATAGCTTTTAACCTTACAGACATCACAGACCCAAATTATCGGGTCTGTGCTTATATTGTAAAATTGAACTCATTTACTATATCTCAATTTCCAATCAATCAATCAATCAATCAATCAATCAATCAATCAATCAATCAATCAATCAATCAATCAATCAATCGATCGATCGATCTATCAATCAATCAATGATACAAGTACTTGCATAACATGCATACCCCATGAAGGAGTCTATTCGTACAGGGGACCCACCGCTTTACCGTGTTTACGTAACTGTCCGACCACGGAGCAAGTAGAGTAAAGTTTCTTGCAAGGAACCAAGGAGACGAAAACCGCCCGACCCGGGGCTCGGACCCACAATCTCTGTATTACGAGACCCGTGCTCTAACCGCTCGGCCACGAATAGGTCTTTCTAAGTTTGGTAATCAAACGTAATCATGAATTAGAAATGAATTGTTTGAAGAATGGAACGGCACCCTGAGCTGAAATAGAGAAAACAGAAATCCATTTACAAACTAACCTTCCCCATTTACAAGAAAAGAAAACAAGAATCGAATCCCCCTTCTAAATGAAGATACCGTAGATTTTGTTTCTACAAATTGGTGAAATGATTTTCCTTTTTAAATTTGTGTCTTAAACATTTTCACGAATTTGACAATTGGAGAACAACCTTCATTATTAAATAGTAAAATGAATTATTACAATTTTCACATTAGGTTATATGTGACCGTATAGCTCGTATGAGCAGTAAATGTCAGAAACTTCATTTTGCGCTACAGGTGAAAATACATGTCAAGGTCATAATTTGCTGAAATTGATTTTTTGACAGATTCACAATCCTAGTGCTTACTACAAAATACCAACAAAGTTTCATTTCAAGAAAATGATAGGAAATGTGAAATAAATTGGCATATTTTTAAGACAATCTACAGAAAATATAGGGCTTACTAATCTTTGAACGCGTTTATCTCAGTTATACGTTTACTCCCTGACAACCTTAGACGAACTATAACTTGACTTCTGGAAATCGTGTGAAGTGTATTAAAGTGTCATTTTAATCCTTAAAGCATGGTCTTTGCAAATAATTAAAAAACTGAAAATGACAAGAGCTGGTATTTACTGCTGTTTTGGGCTTGACGGTCACATATATAAGCTTATTTTGAAATAAATACTTGACGAAAATCTTGAATAATGTCTTTAAAAATGAATGAAACATAACCATGATAATATTCATTAGTCTCACATCACAACATTATTATATAATACCTCCCACGTAAATATGCAATACATTTAGGAAAGCAACATCAATCAAGCTCTCATTACACGCTGTTATCGCTATATTGTACCCACTGGGTTGACTCAAAAATTGACTTTAACCAAGTGCAACAATTTTCAAGGACGTCATATCGTTCAAGGCTCTATTTGATAGTAGGATAAACATGAATTGTAAATGAGCAATGAACATTCTTTATACTAAGGGTGGATCTGGATGGTCATGGACAGCAGTTCCAACTTTGTGAATCTGATTAATTATTGGTAAATTTGGTCAACAATTAAATTTTTCAGACCCTACTCTACGTACTTCTCGCATTCATCATTCATACGGTAAATGGAAGTTACTTATTCATCAAATGTTGAAAGATAGTATTATATAGAGTTAATTTTACAATATCAGCACACACCCGATAATGTGGGTCTGTGATGTCTAAGGTTAAAGGCTATAAATGTAATTAAGTTTGACTTGCTGGCGGTGACATCAATCCGTTACTGATACAAGTCAGTGGACTGAAGAAAATTGCAGTCAATTCTGAATGCAATATTTCATCATTGACCACTTTATGGCGGCATACCTGTTTGAATTGCAAAATAATTGACGAGCACCCACCTTAATGATATCTAAATGCCAAAACACTCGATGTTAAGCCATCTGAACTTACATGATTGATAAAATACAACGCATTCTAAGAAAGGTTTAGTTTTTTTTACGCAGTTTAAATCGGGTCATTTTAAGTTTGCCAATCAAACATAGTCATGAATAAGAAATGAATTATATTAAGAATGGAACAGTACCCTGAGCTGAAATAGAGAATTTATTTGGCATTAATTTATAACCATAATCAAAGTTACAGACTAATCTCCCTAATCTTCGCCATTTACAAAAAAATCAAGTGTTCGTTCCAATTAATTGGAACGAATTGGTGAAATGATTTTTGATTAAATTTGTGTCTTAATGATTGAATACCATATAATCAATTGGCAAGATGCAAGCATTCTTGCAATGGATGACTCTAGAATCACTAGGTGGATCAGAGAATCGATTTGGATCCGAAGGAAAGGAGGAAACAACAGGAACGAGAAACTCATGAACAGTGACGAGGGGCCTTTCAACTTAGTCATTTGTACAAACAATTGATCCAGATGACGTCACAAAACGCCATAAATCTGGATCAAATACCACCACAATCCACTGAGTATGGACTGCCGAAACCGTATGGGAAAACAAGTGAGTTTTCAATTGGAATTAATTTATGAAAATTCTAATATATTTGTGTCTTAATCATTTCCACGAATTAGACAATTGGAGAACAACCTTTTTATTAGTAAAATGACTTCTTATTTCAATTTTCACATTATTGTAATATATTATATTGGTAACTTAAGCTTACTTTGTATAAATACTTGACGAAAATTTTGAATAATGTCTTTAAAAATTAATGGAACATAACCGTGATAATATACATTAGTCTCACATGTCAACATTATTATATAATACTCCCACGTAAATATGCAACACATTTAGGAAAGTAATTTTGAGGTATCAGCATTTCAGATTTTGTGAACCTGTTGAATTGTCGGAAAAAAGTTGAGCAACAACGAAAGTTTTCAGGTCCTACTCTACGTACTTCTCGCATTCATCAATAAACAGTAAATTGAAGTTACTTATTCATTAAAGGTTGAGAGATAGCAAATGAGGTCAATTTTACAATATCAGCACAGACGCGATAATTTGGGTCTGTGATGTCTGCATAAAAGTTAAAAGCTATATATAATCTAATTAAGTTTGACTTGTTGGCGGTGACATCAGTCCGTTACTGATACAAGTCAGTGGACTGTAGAAAATTCGGTCAATTCTGAATGCAATGTTTCATCATTGACCGCTTTGTTGCACCTACAATAATGATACCTAAATGCCAAAACACTCGACGTTAAGCCATCTGAATTTACATGATTGATAAAATACAACGTCTTCTAAAAGAGCTATAGTTTCTTTTACGCATTCTAAGCAATCCAATCTATGTATATATTTGACATTATAACCATTATCAAATTACAGACTAATCTTCGCCATTTACAAAAAATATATCAAATGTTCCTTTGAAATTAAGATTACACCGATTTTGCTTCTACGAATTGGGGACATGAATCTTGAATCTTGAATAATGGCTTTAAAAATGAATGAAACATAACTGGGATAATATTTATTAGTCTCACATGGCAACATTATTATATAATATCTCCCACGTAATATGCAATACATTTGGGAAAGCAACATCAATCAGGTCTCATTACACGCTCTTATTGCTATATTGTACCCTTTGGGTTGACTCAAAGATTGACTTTAACCAAGTGCAGCAATTTTCAAGGACGTCATATCTTTCAAGGCTCTATTTGATATAGAGGTGGTCAAGGTATTCCCACACTACAGCTGAGCGACAAACTATTTAGTAAAAATATGAAATCCTGAAAATTTCACGATTATTGGAAAAAACAGAAGTAATTAAAAAAATTAATTGAAAATCGCATAGCGTCAAGTTTTGACAAAAAGGAAAAAAAATCAAATTTAGATCATTCGCATATATCCATTTGATATCAAACACATTTTTTTGGAGTATTGATTTTTCATCACCAAGCCTCCGTTATTAAAAGAAAATACATGGGAACTACGCGCTCATATATCTCAGATTATGAGATAACTAAGACTTGTAGCACCAAATATTTGATAGCTCACAAGAACTATGTTTTGACCCATATGCTTACTGCAATCAGCATAATCATACTCTACCTAATTTACTTATATTTACTTACCTTAAAGGTCGAAAAATAACAAGTACACAGTGAAACAGAATTATCAAGAAAACCGGTACCTTAAATTTTGAAGTACACATTAAAAAAGTTACAACCATGTTTTTGCATCAAGTTAAGCTGAGAATGCGCTACGTGTGTATATAACTAAGTAATTTCAAGTGATCTAGTAGTAAAACGTCACGGTTGTGCCATCTAGACGGTTTCAAAACTGTTGCATCCACATTCTTACTTAATAAACCGATCTAAATGTTTTAGACCTAAATTAAAATTAATGACTAAATTGAAAACGAAAAATTCGTCGGTTTGCAATTCCAAGCTGGAGGAAACGTCCTACTCAAAACAGATTTCATTCAATTCTCGTGCCACGCAAACTAGTGAAGTATCCTCACAAATCACAAACTACTTTTGACATTTAGCTACATATATCCTTTGAATGAACATAAATATCATTGATTGGTAATACTGGGTTCCATATATGTAAGCCTCGAAATCCAAAGGGTTAGTAGTATAATCAAAAGAAAAACGTAAATGTTTGACCTGGTTCTGTACTATCAAATGTTAAATTATACACCCTTCTACACAAACTGTCGGTTTTAGAAATTTCAACGACACCCAGTCTAAAAACCTTATCAACTCGACAAGTGTAAACCTTGGGGATATTTTTCGGATCTTAAGAGTGGGCTCTTTTGTGGGTACAACCTGAAAACATGTCTCGGATTGTCTGATATGAGTTAGAAGCTGTATATAGATTGTCCCAATAAAAAACGTGTAATTGAAAAAAAAAAACACCTTTTGAATAGTTATCGTCACAATATATGAGTTTTTTGCAAGAGTAATTAATACTTAGTGCGAGGAATTTTTCTCAAATTTAGCGAGGGAGATTCGAACATTTGGCACAAGTCATAAAATAAAAATCAGGGAAACCGTGGAAGACGACGGAGAAGTGCTAACTAAAAACATAACTTGAACATGTGTTCATCGGGACAGTCAAATGGACACAATCATGTTAATCAGATGATTCAACCTGCTTTAAACCGGTGTAATAGGAATCATAGTCCCCTCATCTTACTGTCCGGGTTGTACAAAGTAAAGTATAGGCTAGCAACTCTCACGCAACAGTATAGTATCACGCTTTATTCCGTTATGGTCTATGGAAGGCAGACTTTGATTCCAGGGGGACCTTGATTACTTCTACACCGGGTTGTGAAATTTGATCTTGAAGGTGGCTCAAGTGTTGCTTCTCTTGTTTTGTGTTGCTCTTAACAATTACTCTGGTAACACCGCCAATGGTATACTCTATAAATATATTCTTAAAATATAGTTTATTGCCCTATCTTAAAATATTGCTTATTGATTAGTTTTTAAGGGTTTGTTAATCAGACACTTGTAGCTCCGACTTGAGGTACCTTATGCTGTAACGCGTCACATATACAGTAAAAAATCAGACTCTGTGTGATCCATAGCATATCCCTTGTATTCAACAACATTGCGAACTTGTGGTTTTGTGTAAGAGGCTAAAAATGATTGATATGGATTGATAATGATCAAATCACTGCGTATTAATATTTTTTATACATGAATTTTGGTTTATTGTGACTAATTTTGCCTCACAAACATGAACATAAGATCATTTGAATTTTCAACAAGATCGGATAGCTTAGTAGCCTACGTTGCTATGATTCGAAAAAGGACCAATTTACTTCCCCGTACGGTCATATTGGGTACCTCATATTGGTTTATATCCGTCCTACTTCAAGAGCTATACCCTTATAGAGTCGGTGACACCCATTTTTTGTTACTGAAGTTTTGACTCTGTTCTATTAACTGACAAAATATAAACAAAATCTATAGATATAGAAACTTATCACCGCGATCGTCCTTAAGTAAGTCCCATATCTTACTATGGCCTGGAAAACGTCTGAACCAACTGT
>JXSR01S074154.1:98502-121268 GCA_000969725.1 Ophiothrix spiculata | reverse complement strand
ATATGTAACTGTAGCCTTTGTTATTGTAATAGGTATTGAGTATCCATGTAATCTTACCTAAACATGAGTATATTCCTGTATCTCCAGAGCAGAGTCCAGGGGCCAGGGCCTCATTCAATGCCATAAAAAAAAATTGGGTTTTCAATCGATGTGAATTCAACATGTGGCATCGGAATATTATACTAGACATATTCAACATTCCAGAACTTAAGTTCAAAACACGTCTAATACAATAAACCAACAACTACTGCTGCTGTTCAACAAAACTCACTAGTGCTCGTAAGTTCTCGCCAGTCAAAACAAAATAATCTCGACTGACTCTATCGTAATGATCTTCATACATGGCATCAATTTCCTTCTTGTCCAAATCCTTCAAAATCCCTCTCTTTATCAATATAATCAACAAATAGACACGGCAAATAGAGAGCTCAAATTATCGGTACTCTTCCGCCCTCCGCCATTTTTATTCACTAATTTCGCACAATATCGCTGGCTTTCACATATGAACAATTAATTGTCGACTAATTGATAGGCTGAGAATACAACGGGTACCTGAATTGGTGTTCGTTTGTTTTTACGCAAGTCTCCAGTAAGCCTTTTACAGAATTTGGTGGGTTTTTTAAAATTATTATTTTTTTGATGCGAAATATCAAAAAAAAAAAAAAAAAAGATATGCGGGAAATATGTAACTAAACAGAAACGCGTGTTACCAGAAACAAACTTTTTTTTTATTTGGCCTTATCAAAAATTTACAAAAATAGAGGAATTTTATTGTCAAAACTTAAATTTTACAAAATACATTCGACTGTGTGAAAGGCTACATGATTTGCAAAACAAAGAAACTATTCCCACGTGTAGCACTCACTGACCTATACTTCTGGACAGGAAAAGCTTGACTTTTTGTAGGCCGCCGTGCCGCCATGTTGTGAGTACACGACCTTTTAATATAATTTTTTTAATGATTTTTTCACATTTCATTTTTTTTTATTTCAGTTTTTCTAAAATGACATCCATGTTTCTGGCAAGACTCGAACCCATACCACTAGCAACCCATGTATTAAAGTAATCTCAAACCAACCTTTTCATTCAGGGCGGGACGAAATCGCACCGTGCGTGAACAACAAACCAATCAAATTGATCATCAAGTCACGGAGCAACGGAACTGTCAAATCATGCGAGCTCACGAGTATCGTGTGAGTTGCGTTTAAACTTTAATCTCGGCGCACGAGACGCGTAAAACGCGACTATAGCTGTCAATCGCGCGCTACCATCTGAGGCATCGGGGCATATGTGTAATAATAATAATAATAATATCGGCATTTATATTGCGCCTTTTCCAGTGGATACAAAGCGCTGGCCATTATTATTACGCCGTAACAAGGGAATCGTCAGAACCATTTCGCCTTAAACTAGGCCATTTGCGGCCAATGACCAAAGGCGCAGACCTATCAGCACTTAGGCTGTGATATTCCCCGCTCTTAGGCTCCCCAATACGCTCGGGTCGACGAGGCAAGTGTGATAAAGTGATTTGCCCAGGTTCACAACATGTTGGCACTAGCGGGGCTCGAACTCACGATCTTCCGTTCATGAGTCCTGCTCTGTTCCGCTAGACCACACGCGCCCACGTGTAGAAATATAACAACTATTTCCACCTCATTCAGGGGCGCACCATTAGATGATCGAAGTAGGAGGTTGTAAGTTTTCAGAACCACCTCCCGAATCAGGTCTTGCTCCAAACTGTTATCCTCTCGCCAACGAGACATGTTTTTTAGAAGACCTTGTTTTTGACTAATTTTGTCGCTACCGCATGGACAAATCTGGAAATAAAGTTTATATGAATATTCAACAAGATTGGGTACGTTATTATGATTTGAAAACTATGGACTCATTTATTTTGCCGTACGGTGATATTGGTTCATGTGTGTTAATGGGCTGCTTAGGCACGGTTCCCAATTCATGACGAAAGCTTTTGAGTCATACGAAAGGGCTTGACGCAATTGTCTAGCATCATGATGCAGAAATATATTGCGTCATGATTCAAAGATAGATGTATTATAGTGTATTGAATGATGCAGAAAAATTCCGCAAGGGTCTCTATTTGTATAAACACCACTACAAAGAAGGTAGTTATAAGTTTTTCCTAATATTTTTTCGTCAAGCCCTTTCGTATGTCGGAAGACATTCCGTCATGAATTGGGAACCGTGCCTTACTGAATTCTTCAAAATTTATAAAAGGTCGCCCACCGTTTCGTTCAAAAATATGTGGGTTGTTTGGCAAAATGGGCGGAAAGTCGCGGATGAAGATTTTTAATAAATGGTTTCTAAAGTAGATTTTTTTTTTGACATTACACGCATCCACAAATAAATATTTAACTATACCTTGAGTTTTGAAGGTCAATTATGCCGGAAAGTGCAATTAATCACGGTTAATTGATTACATGTTGCTATCAAACACTATAGTAATCAGACATTTTAAAACGATTTGCAGCTAATATTTATTGCCAGATTTTCAGTGGACTGCCTTGTATTTTGATATTTAAATAAATAATGGCGAAGGATATACGTAGCAAATAATGTACGTAGTTTGCCTTTTTTAAAGTACTTAAAACAAGATGTAAGTCTTTATCGATTATTAAAAGTGTCATCGCGGTAAACAATAATGACCAAAGTCATTGTTATTTTGGACGGTATGCTCAGCAACGTGGGTTAAGAATTATCCAAATGATAGATAAATAAGTAAACAAACAGATAGATAGGCCTAATAAGTTAATGAATAAACAAGTAATAAATAAATAAATCAAATAAATAAATAATAAATAAGTGAATCGAATTAATTAATAATAAAAATAAAAAAATAAAAAAATAAATAAGTATACAAATAAACAAATACAACAATTAAATAAAAACAAAATAATTAGTTGATACTCATAACAAATAAATAGATAAATAAATAAATAAATAAATAATAAATAATAAATAAGTGATTAAAAATAAATTAATAAAAAAATGAAAAAATAAAAAAGTATACAAATAAACGAATACAAAAATTAAATGACAATAACAACAAATAAATAAAAACAAAAACATTAGTTGATACTCAGCCATTGAGGATTGTGAATTATTTTACCGATTGAAGCCCACCTAGCGGCCTTACCTATATATTACCTATACATAGAGATAATAGTCCGGCATACTGATATCATAATGTTTACTTGGACTGAAAACTAGGATTTAAGTAAAATAACTAACTATTAAGATTCGAACCCAGTATCTATATCAAAACTGCCCATGTGTCTCTACTTTTTCAAGTCACATGACACCCCATGAGCATGATGAAATACGAAATAAAGCTGGCTGACTATGTATACAAAACAGAAAAATGCATTTCATTTTCCTTCAGCATTTTGAATACTCATTAAAACATCAAAGACGAAAGAAATACACATACAATACCATGTACCTAAGATTATGGTTATCATCTTGCATAAATACATATCAATAATACCCTATTTGGAAAACTTCATAAATAAAGAATGAATTTATATATAATTCGTGGCATTTACATACAGTTTCATCCAGGTGACAAAACAAGAAATGTTTCCCAAAATGAAAGGGCAAATGGTCACGTGTTTTTAAAATAATATTGTACTCTATTTCCCCGACATTAACAAAGACGATTTGAGGAATACAAATCAAATATGCTTTTCATTGTGAGTTGCATATGACGTCTGCATGACTTCCGATGTTGAAGATATTGGAGTACAATTTATATTTGTGTCATATTGATAAAAATGCATTTGTAGTGTAATAGAATGTTAATTGAATCTTATACTGTACTTCTTTACGCAACTTAAGATAAAACATTAATTGACACATTTATTAATCAGAGAAATTAAAGGATTTTCTCCGAAAATTAGTTGTTTACTCTTGCAGGATAACGATTGTGTCATATATTGTTGAAAAAGTCAAAAGTAACTGTTTGCAACTTTTTTGCGCTGCAAACGTAATTTTTAGAGCAGGATGTACGCACGTTTTATCGTAAGATGCGTAAAAGATGTAAAAATTAACTTAGCATTGCTTCCAAGTCATACCCGAAATTAGAGAAAAAATATCATTTTCAAAGAGGCGTTTTGCCAAGTCAATACAATGTCACCCTTTCTTCAGAAAAAAGGAAGCTGGAATATGACATTGAATCTGAAAGATGAACAACAATTACTGTTTTGTGATTTAAATCTGAATAAGCCAAATATAATTTGTGTAATAACACTTTCAAAAAACCCGGTAATTCTTGGATCATTTATACTTGTCAAAACGTTTCGAAGCATACTTCCTGAACAATTCAATTGACCTAATATTTTGCAAAGAGGGATTCGGGAGATTTATATTTTAATTACTCTTTTAAAAAATTAACATTGAAATTTCGATAATCTGTACAGTTTTTATGTGCTGTGACTGTTTAAACAAATTATTCTAGATCAAAAAGACGTTCTCTGTTCTGGGTTAATCAGTATGAAGTTTTTTTCCCTGCATTCTAGATTTCAAAGAATTATTCTGATATAAAATCATATCTACAAGCGTAATTCGGATTTTTTTCATGAAATGGTGATGATGTTATTAAAGTGAGTAGATTTAAAGCACATGGCGAGCAATATATTTACAAAAAGATGAGAAAACAACAGTTAGAATCAACGATATAGGATATTATATATTAGCCTTGTTCAAGGCGCTCTAAGTTAGTAAAGTTTACAATTGTCTTACTAAACACGAAATAAAGTGGACCCACAGCGTATCAGCGAGCCGCTGATACGCTGTGGGTCCACATCAAGCTCTTACTATTGTCACCAAAGCCTTTATAGTGGACCCACAGCGTATCAGCGAGCCGCTGATACGCTGTGGGTCCACATCAAGCTCTTACTATTGTTACCAAAGTCTTTGCTACCTAACCCTTGTTTCGGGCTCTCAATAGTGTGCAATTTAGTGTATACCGTGTCTGGTACTCTCTGAATCAAACTAAAAAACAGTGCCTGGACTGATCGGTGTTTTCAGCAGATGGCAAAGTTGCAAAGCATTTGAAACAATGACTTTCAAGCCGTTTTTGATCAAAATCGGTAAGATAAAATTACGGTTTATAATAACAGAAATAACTTTGCACCACCTTTATAATTCGGTCATTGTTTAAAATCGTCGGTTTTTGTTTTGAGCCTCGGTACTTTTTTTGAGGAGCTACGCTCCCCAGAAAAGTACATCGGCTCAAAACAAACACCTCCGATTTTAAATAAGACTGACATAATAATGTTATAGTCATTTAAAGTTAGAAAAATAAGGTCTATTCCATTGTATACAATTATTGAGTATCCTTGGACAATTGAACCGGGAGTATCATGGGAATCTCAGTTTTAATTTGTGCTCTCTGGCCGACGCGACGGTTCAAAACAAAAATGTGCATTTTATTTTCTTTCAACATTTCAAAGAAATACAAATTATAAAGTATAATGTACGTTATTAAGAATATGGTTTTCATCTTGCATAAATACATCTCAATAAAACCCTAAATTTACATGCTCACATTTTTCGTGGCATTTACACACAGTTTCAACCAGGTGACAAAACAAGTAGCATTTCCCACAATGAAAGGGCAAAGATGTTGTACTCTTATTTCTCTGATATAATCAAGGACAAGTCGAGGAATACAATTCAAATAATGCTTTTCATTGTGATTTGCATTATGACGTCTGTATGGTTTCTGATATTAGAGTACTATCTTTGCCAGATTACACAAGAATAGTCCTTAAAAAGGACAACTAACGTTATCCTGGTGTCCAGGTCAAGATTGCATAATTACATGTATACATAATGCTCAATAATTGTTATGAATAAATAAGTATGAATTCCAGTTCAAAATAGATATGATACTAACTTTGTTTTCAGGGGGGTACTAAAAAAATGGTAGGTATGTGAGATCCGCGATATCCAACATAGGGTCTTGCGGAACGGATTTTTGGTCAAAAATATGGTCTATGGAACTGATTTTTTTCCCGAAGTGAGTTCTCGGCAACTGCTTCCCCCCAAAAAAACCCCGACTATTTGAGCTGAAAATTGCTCAAAATTAACTTGAAAACACACTGGGAGCTCGTGTGGTCTAGTGGAACAGTGCAGGACTGCGAATCATGAGGTCGCGAGTTCGAGCCCCGTTACGGCCAACGGGTTATGTCTTTGGGCAAGACATTTAATCCTGATTGCCTCGTCGACCAAAGCGCATTGGGGAGCTGTTAGAAGAATATTACGATCCAAGTTCCGATAGGTCTGCGTCTTAAGATTGCGATCTAGCTGAAGTAAAATGAGAGTGATGATTTCCTAATAACAGCGTAATAATAATGTCAAGCGCTATGATACTACGGTGAATAGCGCATATAAATACTGGTTATTATTATTATTATTATTATTATTATTATTATTAAAATACACTTTAAGTTATTTTCTTTGAAAATGTGGTATTTGGAACGGGTGTAATTTTGAAAAGAACATCTTGGGGAGCGGAAGAGGAGGCTTGAAAAGGGGGTCTCGAGGGCGGCACATGCCCGTACCTTCCGTTAATGTAAGTACCCACTTTGTTGTAAGAAAAAAAATCCGTAGATTCAAATGTGTTTAAAACAGAGAAAACTTTGTATCCTTGCTATCATAATGGAATTGTTTTTACAGTAAACTAAGTGAGCATCTAGTTTCCCATGCAAACAACCCCATAGGAAGTAGTGCATGTTGGGAAGCATCTCCTCTCATGGCACACAGCCAAGAGCAAAGTTAAAAGTATGGGTCAATCTGGGGGGCATTACCCAAACTTCAAAATTGGACCCCCTCTGGATCGCTGGTATCAGTCACCTTGTTTAGTGATAATTATGTTACCTCGATGGCCGATTAGATTTAATCCAAGAAAATTATGGAATTGATAGTTTTATAAAAGTATATTTTATTAAGTAATCTTTGCTACACTCTTAGAAGGCCGGTATCGAATATACGAGTAGTTTTCGGGATCATTTTATTTTGATCCTTTAAGGATCACTTTTGATCCTTTTGCGGATCAATATATACAAATGGATCAAATTCACCAGGATCATTTTTGATCCTTTTTTAGGATCATTTTATTTTGATCCTTTTTGATTACAATATCAAAGTTTTGATCCGTATTTCTGGTTTACTTTCATACGGAAAGGATGAGCTCATATTTGATACCGCGTTTGGATCCAACGTGATCTTTTGTTTCATATTTGAGTACATCCCATATCCAATACATAGCCGGGAATGTATGCAATGGTATACAAATACGATAATTTCATCACACTTGACAACTGCCTGTTCCGTGGGCGAGTGGTTAGAGCGTTGGTCATTATAATTGGTAATTATACATGGTGCAGATGCGGCGTGGGTTCAAACCCTGCTAGGGTCACTTCAGTGAGATGTTTTTAGGCAGATCTTTTTTATAAGAAATATTTGATCCTTTTTTCGGATCAAGAATTTTGATCCTTATTTTTGGATCACTTTGATCCTTAAAGGGTAAGCTCATATTTGATACCTAAAAAGGATCAAAATTGATCCTTTTTGTCTCATATTTGATCCTTCCTTTCTAAGAGTGTATGTTGAATAAAGAAGAAGAGCTACCCATGCTATAAACATTCTTCCTTGTGATGCAATGATAAAAATTTATATAGTCTAGGTGCTTGTTGAAGATATGATCGGGTTTAAATGTTTGATTAAGAAGATGCAAGAGTTTTTTGGTCATATAGGGACACACTAGAATTGTATCTTTTGAGGTTCCGACTTTTGGTGACCCAGACCCAGTGACCCACCAAAACAATGACCCTACCCGGTTACCTTATCATGTGAAGGTGACCCTGTCTGAATCAGGGAGAATTTATTTTCCGATTTTGACAAATTTGGTGTCAAAATGTTCAGGGGATCAGGTTGCATCAAATAAGAGTTAGGACAGAATGATGTGAAACATCACTATTTTCTCCCCTTGTCTAGCCCACCTCTAATGGCATGCATGCACCTGAATGTTTAAACGTAACAATAATACACAGTATTTCATTCATTATTCCGTCCTCCCTCAAGCACAAACATTATGATACACAATCATGACAATTTGAACATATCAGTCTCGAATGTCCATATGCTGGTCACTAGTTAGGAAATCTGAGTCACAGTGTTATTAATTTACATTTATGTACTCAAATATATTGACGTATGTGGTATATATCATTACGAATATAACGCAAATCGTAAGCTTACCTATAATAGGTTAAAAGTTGCTGTATCTGTATCACTGCTTTCGTGCACGCTGCTCAACTTATGCAATGGGATCCGGCTTGTGAATTAGTCTCTTCATCATATGATTGAGAGTTACGCTGGGTCCACGATAATACAATCGCTTAATGTAGCGTGGAGAAATTGCTTTGTGCAAGAGTAAGAAATAAAGTTTGTGCGTTTTGCCCATGTCTAATTTAAGAAAAAGCAAATATGGCTTAACAAAAATCGCGCGAAATGCAAGGAAAATAGTCCCCAATAATTTAATCGACTGATCAAAGGAAAGGTAATGTTCTGCTTTTTATTGAATCGATTGTAAAATAAGATTATGCTTAATTGGTGCGCCATCTTTACGAGGGTAAAATTTGAGGCAGGGTCACCATAACAGGGGGTCATATTAGCGTGTAGGTGAATGGTAGAATTAATTTGTTGATTTAGTGGTCAAAAATGGCCAAAAAACATGAAATTAGTAAAAAATCAGTTTTTGGCCCAAAAAAGATATCCATTCAGAATCAAATCATTCATTTAGGTAAAATCGAATAACAAAAACATCTGCAGTATTTTGGGATTTTAACCTCCTTTATGTGGTTAATTTCGACCCAAAAGAGTAAGAAAAAGGTCAAACATTTTAAATTGTGTATAAAAGTATTTTAATTTTACACAAAGATGACAATGAATAATGTAAATAAATAATTTATTTACAGTATTCATTGTAAGGGCTTGGACAACCAGGGCCGCTGCAATGAGTCATACATTGGAGAAACTGAGCGTGCTCTAAAAACTCGATTTAACGAACACAAAAGAGTGAGCAACACCTCTTCAGAAGTCTCAAATCATATTAACATTGAGTCTCCGGGACATAAAGTGGATCTCGACCGTACAGTGTCAAGATTCTCGACAGGGATCACAGATGCTTTGAAAGGGGTGTTAAAGAAGCAGCCAACATCCGACTGCTGCACCAACCGACGCTAATCCGAGACGGGGACCGACACAAACTTCCGGGAGTCTACGAGACTGTTCTCAGGTCAAGTACCCAAAGGTCACGATCTGAGTCAGTCTCATCTCGCTGATAAAAATGAAGGATCTCGTTTGAAAATTCCAAGGTATGTTTTCAACTTTTGTGTTGTGAAAAAGATTTATAATCTTTCATCTTAAATATGGGCCTGTATTGAGATCCAAATGACCGCCAAAATATGTTTTTGTTAATTAAAAATAGGAGCATATCTTCCCAAATAAGGGTGTTATCATGTTTCATATCTGTGCTCCAAAATGGCTTACAGTAACTTTCAAACTGTATCAAAAGCACAAAAACTTCAAAATAATCGATGAGAAATGGGATTTAGGGTAATAATAAAAACAAAAGTCCAAATAAAATCCAATATGGAGATCCAAAATGGCTGCAAAAATACAATTTTAGGTATAAAAATAAATATATGCGGCTTTGAAACATTATAAATATTGGATTTGAAATGTGCTAACAACCTTTTCTTGGTAGAAATGCTCCCATATTTACCCTCAAAGCCATTTTCCATCGATTATTTTGAACATTTGGTGTATTTGATACAGTTTCAAATCACATAAACAAACAAAAATAAATTTGGCGGTCATTTTGGATCTCATTACAGGGCTCCATACGGGATTTGAAACATACTATCTCCCTTTTCGGGGATTGAATGTTCCTCAGGTTATTTTCCATTGATTAGTTTGAGCATTTGGTGTTTTTGATACAGGTTTAAAGTCACTTTAACTCATTTGTGTGCAAAAAATGTATTTTGGCGACCATTTTGGATCACAGTACAGTCTCAACAATAGATTTTTAACACGCTATCCTCGGCATCATTTAGGAAGGAATGCTCTAATCGTTGCCATCGAAGTCATTTACCGTCTATTATTTTGTGCTTTTGGTGTTTTCTATACCGTGTTAGAGTTACCCAAACCCATTTAATGTTTAAAATTTTGGATCACAATACAGGCTCCATATTGAATTTGGTATTTGCTAATACCTTTATTGTTACCACCCTAAAATCCATTTTCCATCGATAAATTTGACAATTTGATGTTTTTGATACAGTTTCAAAGTTACTTTAACCCTAAGAGGGATGGGGGTGGGGGTGGGGGAGGGGGGTTACCCCCCCCCCCTAACGGATCATCGCCGATTGCTCCAAAACGCAAAACAAAGTGACCCCGGGCATTTAAGTAATTGTTTTTACATCCTTTGCGGTCATTTTGATGAAAACAACTCGGGGATACCTACCTTAGGTGGGGAAGGGTAAGCCGTCAAAGTCCGTGGGTAGTGGGGGGTGGGGGGTGGTAACCACCCCCCTGTATGAAAATTCGCCATTTTGAAAAATATCTGCATGCTAAAAAGCTTAAACCGAATTTTTGAAATTTTCCGACCTAAAGTACTTTATGACGTCATAATTACGTAACGCCTTGACCGATTTTCATGATTTTGGTATCAATAGAAAGAGGAGACCCTATACTATGGTATAAAACAACCACACTTTTGGGGCTTCAATTTCATTTTCACAGGGGGGGGGGGGTTTGTAACCATCCCCACCTTAGGTGACGACGTAGTAGAAAATACCTTAGGTGGACGAGGGTTAAGCCATTTTGAGCATAAAATGATATTTTGGGCCCATTTTGGATCTCAGTATGGAACATAAAATAGGTCCAAAATAATTTTTTGTCATTTTTCGACAATATCAAGTAAGTACAAAATTGTGCACGGAGCCGTTTTTGACAGACAAATCAGTTTATTATATCATCGTTTAAAATCAGCACTACTGTACATATTTGTTAAATACTATTTTGTACTTCAATAAACAGTATCAAACCTACAATCTGTCAAAATGTGAACAAAATCAAATTGTCTGAAATCATGAGGTCCGGGCGAAAAAGCATCGACTTGAAGTAATCCCTTAACGCAATTTTGAACTCGTTTATGGAAGGAAAATCACTAGTCAATGTTTATGTATAATCTATAGTATTTATTTCCATGTTCGCCAAAAATTGTGAGATTCTAACATGTGTAAGTGGACAAAAGAATATTTTTGTCAACCTACTTTTCGTATTCCTACCTGGCGAATTTCAAGAATATCTAGTTATAGTAGTCCGGCTTACTCATACTAATATCCTGAATGCTGATGCTACTTATCGTTTGGACTAGAAAATATTACTTAAATGGAGTTTTAAGAGTCTTTAGAAACATTAGCTTGTAAGCAATATAGTACTCGTACTTAACACTTAAGTGGTCAAGGGGCGGGGGGATATGGACCCAACATTTGGTTAGCGCAAAAACGCGAAGTAATTTTTCATCGCCCTTCTATGTATTTGTCTTACTTTACCATACTCTTCACTGCCAAAAAATTCAAATCGACCGATCCCTTCCCATGCTAATTAGCATAAAAAGCATCGTAACCGAACAACCTTTTATTTATTCAATTTTTTCCTTTTTAGTTCTTTTGATGTACTTTACCTGTGACCAGAGTTTCAACGTAAAATTCCTTTGTTGGATCCATATGGACCCCCCCCCCTCCCCTGACCACTAACGAGCATGTGGAAGATCTTGACCACTTAAGTAATAATGAAATAGTGTAAAAATATAAATTTCAAAGTCATAAATCAACAATAATTCTTTTAGAAAAATGAGTGTTACTCAAAATATCGTATTTGTGTCCATTTTTCCACGTCTTTTCCCAAAATATCAATCTTAGACAATTATGAAACTCATTTATTTTGAGATTTTCCCGCAAATAGAGCTAAGTTCAATATTGATATATCAGATTGAACTTAAAAAACTGAATCACCACAGGAGCGTCACTAAGCAGTCAATCGGAATTTATGGTCACTGGATTCATGGTTACCAGTAACCATAAATAATAACATTAAAGGATCTGTCTCCAATTTCAAATTTTGTTTTTTAAGGAAACAATCAGAATGGTAAATTTGTATGATCTTGCTGTTCCCCTTAATAACATAAAAATATCATACTTGTGTAAGAAAAAGTGAAATTTAGGAATCAGGATGGGTAATCCCATTTTTCTTGTGTCCAGTTGACCGTATCTGGAATCAAACCCAATAGCATTATTGTAAGCCAGGACTGTCAATATATCTGCTTCATGTTCACACTACATGACGCCACATCAAAAATCAAGTAAAGCCGACTATGTATTCAAACCAGAAAATATGCCTTTTATTTTCTTTCAACATTTTAAATACACAATAAAACAAATCATATCAAAGACAAAGAAAGACAAATTATAAAATACAATGTACTTTATTAAGATTATGGTTGTCATCTTGCATAAATACATCTCAATAATACCTTATTTGGAAAACATCATAAATAAAGAATGAATTTACATATACATATAATTCGTGACATTTACACACAGTTTCAGCCAGGTGACAAAACAAGTAGTGTTTCCCAAAATGAAAGGGCAAATGGTCACATACTTTTAAAATAATATTGTACTCTTATTTCCCTGACATTAACAAGGACAATTTGAGGAATACAAATCAAATATGCTTTTCAATGTCAGTTGCATATGACTTCTGATCACAGTGTTAAAGATATTGTAATTATAAATACCAAGCAACAGGTACGTGTATTATTGAAATTTACTCAAAATTCGAAGACACTTTTCGTCTACTAAAAATTACAAATCAACTTTACAGTCGGTGCAATTCTACTGCATTAAGGTGTCTGTATTAGGCCCAAAAAAAATTTAAATGTTGTGTTGCGCCTTCAAGTGGGATTTCTGAAAAATCGAGTCGGTCGGTCGGAAAATAATTTTTTTAAAGCACCTAAAGTATCAAATTTGGGTGAATTTTCCACTATTTTTAAAGTATTTTCTCAAAAAACACTCAACTTGAATCCGAGCAAAATTGGGTGCTTTCCCGACCCTAATATATATGTTTTAAATTTTTGAATAGGGTCGGTCGCTGGGGGCAACATAACAATTTATTTTTTTGACCTTATAGTAGATTTTGAGTGACCCGACACTTCATTATAAGTTTTGATTGAGTGATTCCATACACCCTGGAAATTCCCTGGAAAATGTGCTGCAAAGTTTACAGAGTGGTCCCTGTAGGCACTCTTCGAAGACTCAAGAGTGAGTTTGTTTAAAATAAAAGGCTTAAACACAATTCACTCTTAGAAGAGTGGCTACAGGGACCACTCTGTAAAAAGAGTGAAAATTTCACTCCAAAAAGAGTGAATTTTTTAGAGTGAATATTACTCTGAAAAGAGTGAAATTTACTCTCAAAAGAGTGAAATTCACTTTGAAAAGATTGAAATTTCACTCTTATTGAGTGAAACTGCTTTCACTCCAAGAACAGAGTGAATTTTCACTCTTTTGCATTTAGAGAGTACCATTTCCACGCGTATTGAGTGTTTAATCTTTTTATGTTTTTTGTTGAATATTGAACTGTACATTTAATTATATCATTCCTTATACTTTATACGATTTAAAATTATAGAACATGTAAATAGATATTTGTAATTTGATTGGTAGATTAAACATTAAGTACCATTGTTTATTTACTCTATCATATGACGTCATAAACTGCTACATTTTTGTTTATATTTACCAGTGGTGGTAGGACGATCCCTTTTTCCACGCACGGTACCACCACTGAAACCACCGAAATAAATTACTGCCTTCAATAAAAATGTACGAGGATGGTCAGGGGGGGGTAGGACATGACGTCATGAGATTTTGAAACTCCCATTCAAAAAATTTGAATTTTAACTAACGCTCAAAAATTTCATTTTATGCCCTTAATTAGTGTATAAACATATGCTGATTCCAAAACCGTTGGGGTTGGAACTTCAACCCCAGAAAACTAAAAAGATATTCTGAATGTTTTGAAGAATTACTTCTCTTGTTATTTACGCATTGAAATATACGGGCGATACCACGGATGAATACGAATCAAATCTGAGTAAACAGTCTGGGTAAACAGGCAATTTATTACGCAGCCACCCTCCTCTGAGGATGGTGATGATCACGTGTTTAATTTTGATTAGAAGATTTATTTGAAATATTAACCAAGTTTTACTAATTTGCAAAATATAAAGCCCGAAATCACAACCTGGATACCTATGTGTATGCAATCATTATCAAAAATAAATATACCACCTTTTTGATGCTCCTGTTGCACGATCATCATCAGGCCGAGTAGCAAGCTGACCGCGGCCGGCACAGTAATCAGTATAATTAATGCCGAATACCTTGATGATGCAAATATGATACCATGATCAAGTTGATCATGGTATCATATTTGTTTTGGTATTGGGGAAAAAAAACCTTATCGATGTTTGTCTTGTTTTTTAAATATAAATTATGATAAAAATGATAAGAAAAGAAGATTTGAGAAGAAAAAAAAGAGGGCAAATTTTTTCTGATGCAGGTTTCGACCAAGGACTATTTGTTTCGACCCACGGACCTTCCGCTTCCCAGACGAGACACGCAACCACTTCGCCTCAAGAGCTAGATAGATGTTGCGGGGATTTTATAAATCTTATACGCCCGGCTTAAACAACCCTATTTTTACGGCAGAGATGCAGTCAGTATCCAGTGCGCATGTATCGTATGACGTCACACTAACCGTAATTAAAAATCCGTTTCTTTTTCAAAAAAGTCAAAATATCTTTTTAGTTTTCTGGGGTCGAAGTCCCGACCCCAACGGTTTTGGAATCTGCGTATTTTTATACGCCAAATAAGGGTATAAAATGAAATTTTGGAGCCTTAATTAAAATTCAAGTTTTTTGAATGGAAGTTTCAAAATCTGATGACGTCATGTCCTGCCCCCCCTGATATTTACCATCGAAAATTACTTGTATCTACGGTAACCAATAGGCCACCACGACCCCATGACACACATCAAAACACACAGCGCAAACTTATTAAAAAGTTTTGGTACGCCAACGATAGTGTGTCAAAGGTTTAACCACTGTCTAAAATGACGTTCGATAAAGTACAGACGATGATTTGTCTCGATTTATATATAGATGGTGCAAATTCAGTTAATTTAGCAAATAGTAACTAACTTATCAACTATATGGTTACAAGATTAACGGAAATACCGGTACATGCTAATTTTAAGTGGAAAACAGTTGAAGATATTTACACTCTCTCATGTAAAGCTCTCAGTTAGTGTGTTTTGCATCTGTGAGGAAATCTGACGGAACTCTCTACCCGAAAAGGGCAACTCACAGTATAGTATGCAACGCCCTTTGCAAAGTGGTTACAACATGTCTTAATATTATTCTTTTTCTGTACAGCATATTAAACCATGTCCGTGGACAGTAACTTTGAAATCGTTTCCGGTACATGCGATGGATTTTTAAAACTGTTTTTAACATTTTCTGCATTGATGCCTTAAAGTTTTAACTCTTTACTAATGGATTGAACAGAAATAACTTGAAAACTGTTTTACCAATGATTTGAACAATGTTGTGTTGGAAACGGAATACTATTTGATAGGAGATTGAATAGAAATAATTAGAAACTGTTTTACCCATGATTTGAACATTTTTTTGATTGAATCGGAATACTATTTGCTGGGATTGTGTGAAAATGGGAGCTGCCAAAGAGGGTAGAGGACATGAAAGTAGCTATGTTTTCACAAATTATTTTACAATTATCAAATTACAAGGCTCTATTTAAATGTTTTATAAACAACGAATGTTTTTATATTCGTGTAAACACAAATATTTTCATTTGGTGAAAGCTGAAATGTTTCACCTAATGAAAATATTTAAAATAATATTGCGTTAATAAGCATTTGTTAACGCAATATTATTTGTATAATATCGAACACTTACCGTAAACTAGGGAAACATTGGTCAATTTTCAAATCAAAACAAAATCAAATCAAATCTTTATTTCCATATAACATAATAACGTATATAACAAAAACATAAATTTCTTAAACATGAAAATATCTTCATAAAAAAGAACACTAAGGCCAAAATAAAAAGATCACTAAGGCCAAAATTTGCAGAGTTTTTCTGATACCGTTTTTCAAAAGACCAAATATATTGATAATTACCGCTTATTTGTAACATTTGGGGTCCTCTCTAGATATTTAAAATGAAAAAGAATGAAGTATCAAGCTACCCTTAGAGTTAAAAAAAAATACCCCGCCGGCTTCTTGGACAATTTTGGTCAGTCGTAGGGTAATTGGCTAAAATATAAAATGCAGTGCACGTGGCACTAAGGTTGATATTCGTGACATTTTGCCTCTTGCTACAGCAAATAGGCAAACATTCCCATTGAAAAGGATGATTTTTGATTTTACAAAGGCAATTTTAAAAATCCCATTTTTGTCTACAATCTTATTAATAATATTCAATTTTTAAGTAAATGTCACCAAACATGACCATAGAAAATACTGCTATTCTGAAATATAAACATTTAAATACAAAAGGCAATACTGACCAAAGTTACTTGGCCAATGTTTCCTAAGTTTACGGTATCATAAGGATAACGTAAAATGATGCCAGCCGTATTTTTCAGATAAAATAAACAACATAGGGAGAGACACACATGACCCCACCTGGCTGAAACGTAAAATTAACATATGCAAATTGTGACCAGTAAACTAATATTTGTGACCGCTCACCACAAAACTATCAACAATTACGCCACTTAGGGTCCAAATTTGGGGTGCTCTGACGAGCATGTGTACCACTTTATTTTTGGAGTGGCCAAACCGGAAGCCGTCTGCTCATAATTGAGATTTTACAGATTTGAAATGTTCACATCTCTTTTAAACTCTTTGCCAAATATCAGTTTTAACTGCAAAATACTAGTTTCTGAAACCAACAATTTCCAGATGTTGTAGGAAATGTGCATAAAATATATAGTTCAGCGCAAATTAACCAGATAACTAGAGGGTGACTCTACTTACGGTTTGTGGTGGATGGTCAAATTTAATTAATTTTACATCACATACTGAATTAACAAGGGGCAAAAATTTGACACCGATGCAATGGCTAGACAATTAACTTATTTATATACAATTGCATACATGATATAAGTAAGTGTGTCAAAATATTTTTGCTATAAATTGGAGCACCATGCATTTTCAACAATCAAATATCCTCAATTACGTAAAAAGATAAGAGCTCATTCGGTGGGAACTTTCTGCATCGTCCACAACGAACCTCACATAATACACCGGGTTTAAGAATATTAGTTTTTTTGTATCTATCATTTCATTGTAACCCTTCTGTACCATGTACACGGGGTTCGAATATTTTGGACCCAGTGATGGCCCTTGGGAAAATAGAAATAGAAATAAAATAAATGCAATAAATTTTCGAGTCTGCATTGCATTTCTCCCTGATCTGTCTCACAACAAACCTGATTACTGTGCCACACAGCAACTTTTAAGGGTGATTTACTTTGATCACTCCACAACTAAACAATCAAGGATAAGCTTCCCGAGTTTTGCCCGGGTTTCTGTTTTTGTTTTTGCAAACAAAGGACATTTTCAAATTCTAATTATGACATTTTAGCAGCATTTATGAGCCTTACAGCTAACTCGTTTTTTTGTAAACGACCGGGGTAAACGACGGCTGTATGCTAAACTTGACTTCAAGGGGCTAAACGATGGTTATTGTTGGTGCTGAATTCGAATGCCACGTAGTTCAGTTTTGGTCAGTTGAAATACTTTTCTGAACAATTTTAATTTGCTCTTTGCAACCTCTGGACTGACTTTCTATCATGGTGTTTTCTTGTCCACTGCAATGCACGAACACTCTCCATGTTTGTGAAATTTAAAGATAAATATTATAACGCAGTGGTGCACTAAAACACTTTTCCTACTTGTAGCTAGAAGAAAAGGCGACTGAGAAAGAATAAATCAAGAAATTCCTTTTTAACGGAGTGTTAATAATCTTCAACTAATTTCCGTCAAATTGTATTTTTTTTAAAGACTAAAGCTCATGTTTAGAATTGTATTTTTATTTATAACAAGCAAGACATTGCAAGTACCGTACCCGTATATCACCTTTAAATTTATTCTTATGTGGAGGTCTGAATTACCAAAAGTTATTGACCAGGATTTCAACATTGCACCTTAAATCAAACTGTAATTAAGTCATGTTTTGTAGCCTTTTTGTGAAATTGTTGGGAAATAATTTTTTTAAATGTTTATTGTATAATTTTAAAGAAAAGGCTAAATATATTGAATAGTTAAACTAATTGAGAACACAACTGAAAATGTTATGTTAATTCTACCAAAAGGGTATGTGAGGGTTAGTGAAAAGTTGCAAAAAGTTGCAACCAAATTGTGTATTATATTCTTAAATAGAATTTCAAAAGTCTATTGTAATATTAATCTACTTTAATGCTACGTAAACATTGGCAGGCGCAAAGCCTAAATGTACAAAATTAATAAACAGATTTCGCGCGCAGCATTGAAAATAAACTTTGTAGAATGCCCATTTACAAGCCTAAGCCCTGCCTAGGCCTACAAAATAGCGGGTTGACCTACGACTAATACTAATAAATAATCTACGATCTTTTCTTTCTGCCTGCAGAACATGTATAAAAATACAATTACATAGGCCCCCTTTTCTAAATTCGCCTACATAAGCTTATAATGCTTACATACAACAATATTTCCTATAGCGAATTATTACAAAATATAAATACTTTCATGATACCACCGGTATATTTAAGATGAAGAGACTTATAGGAAAAGACATAAACAATAATAATATCTCATTAATTCACAATATCATAAAGTTGGAATTCAATAGCCATAGTGTAGGAATTATAATACCAAAAAGACAATTTTCAGGAACATACACCTGACCTCACACAAATGACCTTAGAAAGATATTGTTTAGGGTTTATGCACCGAATGACCTTCAAGGTGACAATGCTAAATGACCTCCGGATTCTCCCTATTGTCGTGATGCTAGTGATGCAGGTTTAGTTGTCAAGGGTCAAGTGGTAAAATGGCTTGAATTAACTGATGACGGTGATGACCCAACCAACATATAAAAAAGAGAAAGGAAAAAAACCAACACAATTTTGTCAAAAGTCATTAATTTGCCTATAACAAAATGGAAGCCAAACAAGGGTTGACATTTCAAAATGGTCAAATCCTGTTTACAACTATTCCAACACTCTCATCACACGGAATCAGAAAAATATACTTTTACAATCTCCAAAGTATGGTTCTTTAGTTATATAAGGGCTGGTCATGTGTTTTAGCCTATGGAAGTCAACAGTTTCTCAAGTATCAGATTTTGTTCAAACTGATCTCAAAATGTTCGTCTTGCAAAACCGACTACACAAAGTAATAGTTTGCAATACTTCAAATCAATTGTTTCTGTGGTATAAAAGTCTGTACATGCTGTAAATACCATTGTATTGGTGCCTGTATAAACACATTTACTTTGACCTATAACATAGCAATAGCACATATGAGACATAACAAACTATTACTTTGTTTTGTAAGAGGAATATTTTAAGACCATTTTGAAACAAAATTTGACACAATTTTGAACCTCACAGGGCCAAATACGTGACCTCTGATATGACCTTTCACATATTTTGATATAACTACAGACCCGCTTATGTTGACATGTAGGAACATGTTGGAATGGATTTGAACAAGATTAGACCAGTTCCAAAATTCTGCCTTCTGTTTTGGCAGCAGGGTGATTGATTCCAAAGTAACGTTTGTGACCGAAAAATTGAAAAAATTCACTTTTAAATGGCCACAGAGCCTAGCATAAACATTATATCAACGAGTTTATTGTTGATAATGGTGCTCATTTGTGGGATCAAGACAGGGAGGGGTTTAAAGATTAAAATAATTGCCAAAATACTAAATAAAGTTTATGTAACGTTCGGTAACGTTTGTGACATCGCACGGAAATGTTTGTTTTGCTCCAAAATGACTTCAAAGTAAAAATTCTCTGACATGTTAGCGAATTTTTTATTGCGCTTTTCACAGATGATGGGTAATATATTTACAAATAGTTCATAAAAGTGGTAGGAAATTCTATCGTCAAGATTTCTTTTAATGCAATGTTTTGTTTGGTAACCGGGTTGGTAACGTCTAGTAACGTTTGTGACATTTTAATGTAACTTTGTGGTAACGTTTGTGACATTTTTGAATTAGAACATGTGCTCATTCATGCACGGATAGACACAATTTAAAATTTCTGATTAGAAAATACTTTTCATGTACTGAGCAACAAACGTATGGATGAAAAAACTGCTCATATGGTCGATTAAAAAGCTGATTTTTTGCTTGAAATCAAAAAAGGTTTATTTTTCACTGGAATGAGCCAGCAGTCATTTTTGTTCTTCATGCAAATTAACCAATTTTGCCAAACTTACATTACCCATTTTTTTGATATGGTGTTTGGGAGGCATCAATAGTTAATTCAAGCATTAAAACAGTGTATTAAATGCAATTTTAAGTAAGTCATAATTATGTCAGATTTAGTAGCCTATAAAATAGAGTAGAGCATAACTAAAACCATTGCTGTAGTAAAAAATATGGTGAAGTCATCTTGTTTGTCAATAGTAGTCTCTGAAATTTTAATTGAGCAAGTCATCGTCGGGAATTTTCCGATTTTTTTGTCTCTGAAATGTTAATTGAGCAAGTCATCGTCGGGAATTTTCCGTTTTGCAATTTTGTTGTGGAACTTAATATTATTATGCATGCAAAAATATGTTGAAGTCATCTTGTTTGTCATATTCGATTTTTAACGCGAGGCATGATTCTCAATGGAACGTTCAAGAAACGATTTAATGTATTTTTTTTCTTTTTCTTCCCGCCATGATGGTTTCTTCACGCTGTGTGTTTTCATTAATTTATGTTTTGTATTTTGTCATATCCTTGCTTGGTATCGGTATGGATCCCAGTTGATCTTGGGCTGTATGTTTTCTTCTTTTGTTAAGAAATAAAGATGATTAAATAAAGTAGTCTCTGAATTGTTAATTGAACTAGTCATCGTCGGGAATTTTCCGATTTTTTTGGGGGTACATAATTATGCATTTCTATTGGTGTTGTACTTGCATCGACTACCTCCCAGTTTAGGTTAAAGGGGACTATATGAAGCAAAGTTAGTCGGGGATCATCTGGTCGGGAATTGTGAAGCATCTGTTAATCTTTCAATCATGACACCTCTTTCAATATCAATATGAGAAGTGACAAATACCGCATCACATCGACAACTGATGGACTGATATGAGATACTTCGCCTTGATTGCAAAGAAGTCGACAGTCAACGTTATTGTTTATGATGTTCAATGTCAGATATTCGTCACCTAGGTATTGTAAACACCGTGCGATAAATTATATTATTAAAACCTTATTTGTCTAGTCAGCCGGTCCCATATTCGTCAAATGTTACCAATAAAGTCTAGTTAATGATAATTTTGCTTATAAGCAATAAGTACAAATATATAACTAGATGGCGACAACTGAAGGGGGATTCTGCGAAGTGATAGATGGCACAACCAATGGAAACTCCCTAAGACAGACCAAAAGTTGATAAAATTACCATTTTCAGATTCCCCTCGACTCCAACTCCGAACAAAATGAGGAAATTGAATATAACAAGGTGAACAATAATAATTGTTTTGGTGTAATGAATTAACATAAGCCACCCGCTTTGTTTAAACCGTCTAAGCGTCTCCTATCATACTTCCTGAACAATTCAATTGACCTAATATTTTTGCAAAGATAGATTAAAGAGATTTAGATTCATTCAAAGAGGGATTGGAGAGATTAAGATTGATTAATCTTTTAAAAATTAATATTTAGATCTCTGCAATCTGTAAAGTTTCATATATGATTCAAGTGTTCAAACATAAATGATCCAAACTAAAAAGATGTACTTTCATCTTTAGTGAGTTATCAATATGAACATTGATTTATTTCTGCATTTTTTGTTTATTGAAATATTCAAATATAAACTTCTATCTACAAGCGAAATTCCCTTTTTTACAACATGGTGATAATGTTATTACATTGAATAGATTTAAAGCACATAGTGAACAAAATATTTACAATCTTCACGCCGTTAAAAACATAGCAAAACAACAATCAAAATCAATGATACAAACACAGCACATAAAAAAAGAAAGCTTACAACAGTTAGAATAAAGTAATTCCATTTGTACACATGTTTCTCAACTTAACATATTTTGTTGAACACTTAAAATTGACAAGACAATGACATAATTACTGAAGAAAATAATCTTTGGTTGTAAAGATGAATTCCTGACATTGTGAATGTAGTTAAGCAAGTTGTTTAAAACCCCAGATATCTCCTCCAATACTCCAACTTTCTGTGGCATGATTCGAAAGACCCTCTTTCCTTCCCGTTCTTGCTCTGTAACCATGGTAACTCGGTGTTCTGATTCGAAAAAAAAATCGTAGTTTAGGACAGCTCATTTAATGTATGTTACCTGTAAGTT
>JXSR01S074153.1:53350-63784 GCA_000969725.1 Ophiothrix spiculata | reverse complement strand
CACCCTGAAATGACGCCCATGCGTACTGCGTCAGTTGCAGTTTTTACGATGTTAAGTAACGCTAACGCAGATTAATGCATATACATTGAAGTATTATACTCTAAACCGCAGGCAGAGGCATTCAGAGCGTGGGCTCAGCGAAGGACGGGGTTATGACCCGATGCACCTTTATCTACGTGTGCGTTGCTTAACATCGCTCAGCTGCAACTGACGCAGAGCGTGTCACACGCGTGGCCCGTGTAGCGGTAAAATTGCGCGCGCGTGGTGGTGTGACGATTTTAAATTTATTGTTACTGCGAAGATACTCAAGTCTAGGCGATACTTGTAAGATGACGCATGTTTTGTCTTGAATATGAAAAAGGTAAGAATTCTGTTTATTTTAGTTGTATCATAATTGTCATGACTGTTTAATTGTTCATTTTGACTTATTGATGTGCAAGTGTCGTGCTGTAAATTCAGTAAAAAAACCCAGAAAATTCGGTCGAAAGCGAGAGACAAGATGGCGGGTCTGAGAAGCTGATCGAGAGGTATGCAAATTTTTTGAATACATTTGTGGTTTACTTTAATACAACAGCCGGGTACAAAATTCATTTTTGGCTCAAAATCGTCCTTTACTGAAAACACGCAAGCAAAGGAACCATCGCCAAACGATTTTCGTGGGGTTTTAATGGTGTTCTCGGTCTAGAGTTTTAATACATCACTATAACTGACCCAGTGCGGTGCGCGACGCACGCGTGATTTGCGAAGCGGTGCAATAGCGCACGCATGATAACGATTAAGGTTTTAAGGTGGCTTAGCACAGATGCGGTGTCGGACACGAGTGAGCTGATATCAGCGGTGGTGGACACAATTTCAAAGTATTTATCCCGGGCTTTTAGCATACTTTCTGGCGTACTGTACCTTGCGCTTTAATATAACGCGATCTTACACGTGCGTCATTTTTATATCCACGCATAAGACCATACGCGTTACTCCTGATGACGCAGGGCTCAAAGCGCACAGTGCTTAAGGTGTTACTCATTGCTAAAAAAAATGCAAATTTTTTGCTTAATTTTGCTTAATATCTCAAAAAGTAAGTCGGTGACGATATTTTTTATTACGTTTTTTTAAAGAACTATATAAGGACCAAAACATATGTGAAAAAGAGAGAAACAAAAAGAGCCGTTTTTTAATTATAAGTGTTTTTGTCCGATTTATTTTGATTTTACCATAGAAGTCAATGGTAAAAAAGTGGTAAAACATATTGTTTTTTAAATGGATTTTTCTCAAAATCTAAGTCGGTGACCCCCATTTTTTATTTCAGAAATGTGATCAGCACATATGAAAACACCATATATCAAAACATTAGAAAAACAAATAGAGGAATTCTATCTGTGCTAAGCCACTTTAAGTTGTTGTTATTGCAAAGAATATTACTCTCGAGTCTACGTGGACCTGGGGTCGATTTCACTATTACGTTTAAATGCATCGTTAACCCATCGTAAGACCAAAATCCATCGTTAGCTACGACCACCTCTTGACCGCACAAAATGTTAACAAAGGGTTCGATTTTTCTAATGCATAATTCATATACCTTACGATGTGGTGAACACTTACGAAGGGTTTAAATGTCTTTGTGATTTCTAGTTGAAGTTACAAGCGAGCTCAACCCTTCGTAGCTGCGATGCATCGTAAATGTTTGTGAAATCGACCCCTGGTAAGATGACACTTGTTTTGTCTCGATCCAGTATGACAAAAATAAGAATTCTGTTAATTTGAGTGTTGTCATATGCTTGTTACTGTTAGTTGTTCATTTTGATTTATGAATGTGCAAGTGTGTGTGCCGTAAATTCTGTAAAAAAGAAAATTCAGAAGAGAGAAGTTCATCGGGAGGTATACACATTTTTTGTGTTATTTTAACAACCAACAGTGGCGAAGGAAATACTTTTTTAACTGGAAATCCTCCTTCAAAAAAACCAAACATCGCCAAATAATAGTTAGTAAATTTCCAATTGGATTCTCGGTAATTTATTCTGCTTCGAAGGTTTCAGGCTGGAAACCGGGCTGAAGGACTTGATCGCGACTGCAAAAATGCAGGCAAAGTGCCTCTGCATCCTCAGATGCAAATAGAAGTTTACACCTGTCCGGAACGCGGTGAACAATAACGATGTGTATGCTGTGCAATATCTATATTCTACATGTAGAGCCAACTAACCGCAAGTAAAATCAACTGTATTGATACGGTTATGTTATCGCAACAGTCCAGCACCTCTTTTTGAATATTTTACCAGAAACCTCCCATATAATTGACAAAACATTAGTTTTACCTTCCAGTTCGGAAAGACTTTCTGAAGGTAACCGACCCACCAATGCTTACGTAGCTCCAATCATCCTGTAAACAATGATTGTGTAAGTATAATCGATTGGTGAAGATATGAACATTTTTCGAAATAGGTGATTTTTTTAAATTGTTGGTTGTCTATATAAAAGCGACTTACATGGTTTGAATAAAAGTATTAATGCTTTTGGTTTTGTCATCTACTGTAAATGTCTCCTAGATGTTTATTCCACAGGGTATCACAGAACAACAAATCAACGAGATGTAAAGAACAAAATGATTTTGAAAGATACCTCGAAGCTTCATGCATGACAGACATTGAATACACGAGTGCTTGTCGAATAGAGGTTTTCATAATAGCTTCAAAAGTGATTGACTCTCTTGCCATTCGGGGCTTATCGACCGGAAAGATTTGGTGAACCGGGAAATACGACGTATACAAAACATGAAAGGCGAAAACACGTGAACATATAGCAATGTAGCCGTTTCCATTTATAACTTTTTCCCGTCACATTTCTCGCATAACTATTTTCCACGTGCTTTTCTAAGTGTCGGCTTCAAAACTCAAGCGACGGTTTTCTGCCGGTTCTGGGCGGTTCAACCGGAAATAAACAATAGCCAACAGCCCAGAACCGACAGAAACCGCCGGTTGAGTTTTGAAGCCGCCCCTAAGTATCTTTCAATTACCAAATGGTTAACGAAATGGTGTATTTGCACTGTAACGTAAGATCTTGGTAAATGAAACACTCTTTTGAGTCAATTACCAAAACAGTAACCAACACTTAGCTTACCTCCTCATACGGAGAAGATCCTTGAATCACAATATTTGGACGGAAGGTATCCATAGTGACAGATTTAACCAGTCTTGTGTTCAGATCCTGCAGTGATTCTTCAGTACATAGATGAAACTGAGATTCGTCGTGGAAGAATCCCTCAAAATTAAAATGTAATTAAAACAGTAGTTTCAAAAATCAACTTAACTATAGACTAAACTACAATTCGCCTTGGAAAGTACACTGATTTAAATTTTAAAAAGCATGTGCTGCCTTTAACGTGTTTAATGAATTTACTTTAGTAGAGTTAAAATAAAATCTATGACTATTATCTTAAAATATATTTAAGATTTGAAAGAATCATTGCGGTTAATTTAACATTTAAATTTTTCATATAAAGATAAAAGAAATGTGTAGGTTAATTGATCTATAATTAATAAATGCGCATTTCATGCGCGAGATAAATGAGACAAAATCAATGAACGTGCGGTCAATTTTGATGCGTCCAATTCACGAGGCCCGTAGGGATCGAGTGCATTGGACAGTAATCAAAATTTACCGCAAGGGCATTGATTTTGTCTCATTTTACGAGCAAAATGGAATGCAAATTTATTAATCTAATTCATACACGATGGAAAAATTATACTGTATCTTTTGTAAAAAGAAATAAGGCATTTATATATATGACCATCAAAGTCCAAAACATTTCTAAACTAAATAAAACATCACCCGACAAAAACAATGAAACACTCACGCAAATTGGAACGCATCAAGCGCAGTGCATTGTGAATTTCCATTGGACTCCGCGTACTTTGTATTCTTGCGTATAAAGTAAAATCTCCTACTCGTCGTGGAAGAAACCACTCGAATAAGAAATAGAAATTGGCATTTCAATTCCAAGTAAAAATACAATTCTGGTTTGTTATTATAGTTTTTTAAGGATCTTTTCCACAATTTCTTTATAATGATCTGATTCAGAATGCAATTTAAAAAAAATATCAACGAATCTAGAGTGGCCGGTCTATTTCACCAATCAACCACAGTCATATTCTGCTAAACAAACTTCCTAAATAGAGCTGAAATATTTCTGATGAAAGTACCTATTATATTCTTTGAATTGTAAACACAACATGTCAATCTAAAAATCAAAGAATGCTCTTTCAGTAATTTACCATCTCTCCTTGTTTGTGGTGAGAACCCCAGGTGGGGTCATCATGCAACTCCCGCCCTCTGTCATCAAGCTTGACAAGTTTGTATCCGTCTCCATTAAGGTACCTACATATCCATTGTGAGGCTTCTTGTCCACAATGCTGAACATCAAATGGAAGACTGTGGTATCTGAAATATCATTAGGGTAATGCGGCTATATATTATTCACTGATTCTTCTTTAAAACCTACATATCCATTGTGAGGCTTCTGGTCCACAATGCTGAACATCAAATAAACGACTGTGGTATCTGAAATATCATTAGGGTAATGCGGCTATATATTATTCACTGATTATTCTTTAAAGGTGTAGGTTCCTATTTTAGCATGCGTATAATCTATTTTTAACTGATTGACCTGGACCTCTGAAATATCTTTTGGCTGGTTTCACCCTCAGGTTGTTTCTTGTTTACTCTTCAGAGGCAAAACAGAGTGTGCAACCCTGGGGATGAGGCTGTTATGAAAATACAAAAGAGATGGAAAATAGGTATACCAATTGACTTTACACTTTTTGCTATGTCTCAAAACCCATTTGGAATTTGGAGGTGAAATTTTTGGATTTACAGTCATACAAATGTGAGCTTTCATTTGATATCGAAAAAGGAAATACTTTCGGACAAACCCTGGGGATGAGAATGTGATCGGAACCTACACCTTTTAGTATTGACTATTTTAAAATGGAAAATAACTTTGCGTTAATGCTATAAAATAGTTTGCGTTTTTACAAGAGAATATTGAATATCCCATCCTTAGCAAAATAAAAAACGATTTCGGGTGCTGTGTTTTCTACTAGGTTAATACTGCTAATGATACATATTTTCATGGAACTGGCTGTTTTTATATAAGTTTTTATACAAGGAAATGTCTCTTTCATTTTAAAAATATTTCAGTACATGCTCTGACATCCATGACTAGCCAACTAGACATCTAAGTGATTTCAACCATGGATGAAATCATACAACAATCCCCGGCAACAGATGTACAACTGAACAAAAAACAAGCAAGCGTTTGTCGATCATTCAGTTCGAACCTGTGACCGAAACAACGAAATCTTATAATTAATCAAACACTTTCGAGCTCAATTAAAAAGAAACTTAAGTCAAACGTATGTTTCATTACGCGTTTTATTTGGGTTCTTCTTGTCCCCATCCCTCTTATTGTCTCATTTTGTTTTTGAAGTCAATTTGAATGTCTGTGCTTCGTTATAGGGGTTGACAAATGATAGGCCTTACTGGCATTCCTGTCCCCTCCTGAATATAATTTGTGTTTGTTTATTTTATTATTTTATGTTATGTTGATGTATAGTTGTTATGGAAATAAAGATAACTTAGCCTTTGAAATGCGTTTTGTGAGGCTTTGTTAGGTTGTTCATTGTTTACTCTTTAGCGAAAAAGAAAGCATGTAACTCTGGGAATGAGGTCGTTAAGTAAATACATAAGAATGGATATAGTTATATCTATAAATTGTACGTTTTATCACTAAAATTATATAAAGAACTTAGGTAAATGTGGGATTCATACTAAAACAAGATTAGAATGAGAGTTGTTCAGACCCGTTTTTAACATATTCCGATCCATTCCGAGTTAATTAGATCCGTTCTGGTTTCCAATACATTTAGACTAATTTTGACCACCTTCGACTAATTTCTACACAGATATATATTATCATACCTATATTATGACGTTCCATCCACCCCCCCCCCCCAAAAAAAAAAAAACAACAACAACAACAACCTTACCTTGTATGCACGAGTGTTGTCTTTTCTTGCACAACAGGTATCGTCAAAACTGGCATATCTTTTCCACTTAAGTAGAAACTTTCTCCGTTTTCTGAAAATCTTGTTCTCATGTTAGCTAGTTTAGGGTTGTGTTTCATAGTTACGAATTTGTTATCTGAATCTAGAATCATCCATTGCCTATATGTGTAACAAAAAATGAAAATTAACATAGAATTTATGTTGAAGTATGTTGAAATTCGTAGTTAATAAACATCATCAAAATAGTATGGGTTTGATATAAAGTCCTAATTTTTCTTAGTGTGGCCCTTCAAACCATACAAAAACTTGTTTTGACTTTATACTATCTCACCTAGAGTAATGTTTGTATTAGAATGTTTTGGAGAAACACAGTTTTTAAAATAACTAGATTTTAAAAAAATGATACGATATATTTATCCGCTTATTATGGTTAATGATCAATTCTGATTATGTAAATATTTTGACTTCTAATAAAATCTTTCTAAAATACTAAGGGGTGGCTTCAAAAACTCAACCAGCGGTTGCCTGCCGGTTCTTGGCGGTTCAACTGGAATAAACAATAGCCAACTGCCAAGAACAGGTAAAGACAACCGTCGTTAGGGTTTTGAAGCCGCCCCTAAGGGTCCGGTCATTATTTAAATATAGAGAAGGAGGGTGGGTGGGCTGGGAGAAACATAAGAGGGTGGGGGTAAGATGATTTTCAATTGGTCGATAGGGGGTTGTGTAATATTGTTGTGTTAAGAAGGGGGGTCATTAACAAAATTGTATAAACTTGTATTTACCTAGGCCTATTACTTGATAGTTGACTGATAACAGCCTGATTTGTAAAATGTTATAGTAAAATTTTATAAAAATAGTTTATAGTTTATGAATTTGTTTTAATTTCTTGCAAATTTGATACAAAATATCCACATCGTATCAAAATTACCATCACTTTATGGATTATAAACTGAAAAATTGTGTACAGAATCTGTGATTTTAGGAAGTCTCTACCAACTCCTAATCTGAACATCCCCCATTTGTTCTGGCCGCGACATTTTCATATTTGACTTTCCCCACCTGGACTAGTGCGAAGGCAAATATCTGCTTTGTCAAAATATTCATCAATTATTTTACGTCAATGCTATATAAAATGGAATTACGTCGACAATGAAAACAGCACAAAACAAAACAAACAACAACCGAGGGTTGTTACTATATTGCCCTGAGATATACTGTTTGTAGATTAATACAATTAATTTGACATTTTTAGGGTGTATCTGAAAGAACTATATTTGTAAAAACAACCTTCAATGGATCTTACTATACATGATATAAATTTACACGATACCTGCTTTTAAGATTAGCATACCTGTCTTTGAGCCCTTGTGCTTGCAATCCTGACGCTGTGCAGACAGCTGATTGGAAGCTTATACCAGCACATGATTTGATGGGAAATAAACAAATACGGGATACAGTCCCTACAACATGAAATTCTCTCCTATGTTTTCGATATAGAAAATACCCAGCTGCAATTAGTAATACTGCGGTTGCTGTAATTCCTCCCAAAACTGCGGGTGAGTGCATGGTTACTGTTGTTCAGTTTAACATGTAAGCTTATGTATCTCGCACAACGCAGTATATTTTCGACATTTACTGGTTCTGTAGTTTATAGCATAAAGCAGATCTGTGTGTCAATGCATACACGTTTTAGGTCATTTTGAGACCTTTGTAATGTGAAGCGTTATACAGATGTTGAGTTCAATGTTTCAGTTAACGTGTCGTAAACAATTTGTTCGACCTCAAACAATGAAAAAATCAGGCTTTTACTTCAGTTTTGATTAACACATTCTACTTTACTAATTTGTTAGGGGAACAATTGAAAAATTAGCATTTAAATGCAACTTGGTATTATTACAAAATTTAGTCACCATTGACAAGATGTATTATAAATCCATGGTAATACAATAGTATACCTAGGTTTTCGATAAAAACTTCATCGTTTGAATTAATTCTGACGTTTACAAATATCAGGGTTGTCTCTTGTTGTCTATAGGGTCAGGTTATAGTTGGGTATGGTTCTTTTCAGCTTCCTAATATTTGGTGCAACAAGTCTTTGTTAACTTATAATCTGATATATTATTATGCATTTTCTAATAATAACGGAGGCAGTAATGAATGTTTGGCTTATCCGTTATTGATTAGAAAATGCATTGGAATTTATGTAATCACAAAGACTTTTGCACAAAGTATTTTGTAGCTCATAAAGAACTATAAACTGACCCATTCAAATAATTTTTTACGTGGTTGATATTTTCAACGATTTTACAGATTTGTAAACGGTAAGACTGTTTTCTTTGTGTGAACGAAATGTTCCATTAAATCGTACTTCTGTGAACATTTTCTCTCGTAAAATGATAGCGTTTCTATTGTTCACCTTTAGAGGATTACAAAAACTGAATTTCACGGTAGGTAGCATTACAAATCGTAAATGGTTTGTAGTGGGTTTACAAAATTGTCAATTTGCTACGTCCATGTATATATTAATATACTTCACAGAAGAATAACACGGACTGGTAGACGCAATTAAAAGGAATTACAATTTACACATATGCTAATTGAACAAACACGAAAAACTATTTTGTTAACATTTTGTTAACGACACGTAAACTGGACATTTGAACTCAATAAGGGTACATGGGGGTTAAAAGGCTCCTGTCTCGAGGTGCTACGTGTAATCTGATTATCACCCCAACAACTGGTTCACGCTTTCTAATTTTGAACCATGATCGAAATGATCACCACATAAAAGTATAGCATACACTGTACAGTTGTCAGAGGATGTGCGTGTATGGAAGCACAAGTGTATCATTCTCGCCTTATCCCTAGTTAACGAGCGTTATCCTAGGATAAGGCGGCCTTATCCCAAGATAACGAAATCGTTATCTTAGGATAACGTCGTTAAGTAGGGATAAGGCGCCTTATCCATACTCAACGATCCTTAGTTATTCATAGTTAACGGCCTTAACTCAAGATAAGGCGCCTTATCCCTAGTTAACGACGTTATCCTAAGATAACGATCGTTATCCCAAGATAACGAACGTTATCCTAAGATAACGATCGTTAACTAGGGACAAGGTTTCCTTATCCTAGTTTAACGATCGTTAACTAGGGATAAGGCGCCTTATCCCTACTTAACGATCCTTATCTTAAGATAAGACTGCCTTATCCTAGGTTAACATCCCTTATCTAGGGTTAAGGCGCCTTATCCTTAGTTAACGAGCCTTATCTAGAGATAAGGCGCCTTATCCTAAGATAACGAATCGTTAACCCCAATTAAGGCCTTATCTTGGGTTAATGACGTTATCCTAAGATAAGGCCGTTGTTTTCGTTATCTTGGGTTAACGTAACCATGACAACCACGGTCTGTCACGTTATATATGTACAATCCACGCTTGCGCATATCAGCCTGGCATGTTGCATTATGGGACATAGGCCTAAACAACAGCGAAAAATGCGTGTACCAATTGCTGAAGATGTTACATAACCACTACGATACTGAATTATACATGTAAGTACATGTAGAAAGCGGTCGTCATCACTGAGCCCCAAGGCCGTATTTGCACCTTTGTTGCACGTGCAAATACGGCTTTTTGGATTTTTTTCTTAGTGCAGATACGGCCTTGTGGCACTCAACCCTCGATATCTTGTTCCCTAGGCAATATATCAAAGTATGCGAAGACAATGACTGAGTTTTGTTTTAAGTTGAAAAGTGGTGATATACGGAACGCAGATGTAAAGACTATCCCCAACGTCACTATTAATGCTTGCATTCAATATGGACATGTAAATCTAGGTTATTCAAATCAAATCAAATCACTTTATTCACAATATCATACACAAATATAGTATTAAAAAAATCAAAAAGATTACAATGATATTGTGGGAATGGTCCGAACACCTATTAAACATTAACCTTTCAAGTATTTTTGAAAACATGGAAGAACAGACACAGGTCTATAGTTTGAAAATACTTCTGCATCATCTTTTTTATATATTGGGATTACCTTTGCAACTTTGAGTTGATGTGGTACAATTCCGGTTTGAAGAAAACAATTGAAAATTATAGAAAGAAGTAAGGAAATTTCACGTGGAACTTTCGTCAAAATCATTATTTGATCGAAGAATATGAATTCAGGTAACGTAAAAGGTGTTGTAACTTATGCTGTATTCTATAAGTTTCGTGATGATACTTGTTTATACTAAACTACGAGAGGAATGCATATCAATATTATTGTCATATATGTCTCATCTGCTTACTTACTGCAGTCACAGACTTGATCTGTATGCATTTCCTATAGAATAAAAAAAGAGTGTATACATTTAAATCAATCAGTTAAAG
>JXSR01S074153.1:26380-38555 GCA_000969725.1 Ophiothrix spiculata | reverse complement strand
TCCATACGCCGGTGGTCCGTTTGGCACATGTTCAGTATGTGAAACGTTTGTAGGTTATACATACGTTTGGGATCTATACGGTCATGTGTGACAGAGCCTTAATATAACATATTATTTCTTAAACGCAAGTGTTTTAACAAATTAGTATCGATTATTACGAGACGTGCATTGTCTGGCACACATACACACAGCCACACATATCCTTAACTCACGTGACTAATTAAAATATTTCCCAAAACGTCGATGCAAATCATATTAGATGAGAATGAAAACTAACTGAATATTGTATTTGAAAAATAATCCCGAACATAATCACAATTTTTGCAATTCAACATCATTCTCGATATCATAGATAGTGATTCCTAAAATCAAATCAGTTACCTAATCCTAGTTTGAAAAGTGTATTTATTCTTAAACGCTACACTGCCAAAATTGACGGTCAAGACCATGATTGTTAATGTAATTGAATACCCTGTTAATGTAATTGATATCATATACATACTCTCTACTTTATATTTCAACACATTGAGTATTTGTTAGCAGTTGGTGCTTCTAAAGCTAACAAACCAATATTATTCTTGAGAATGATCAATCAAAAATTAGTTACTAATAATATTATGTAAGGAAAAAAAACTATCATGTACTTGTGGTTATGGACATTTATGTTTAAGTTATAGTTGATATCCCCTCCCAACTCCTTAATAATGTGTTTCATCTATGGTCAACATATTCTGGGACATCGAGTTGAGGGAGAACCTCGATCTGACATTACATTTCTCTCTTGTATTAATTAGATTTACATAAAAAGTTTGATATTGTTATGTTAATATGACTTTATAAACCATTGATAAATTGAAATATTTAAACACACTGAGGTTGGAGATTCTATACAGGTAAGTATAGTTAATTAACTTTTTCTTCTTGCTTGCTTGAAAGATTTGTATTTTTGCAGGTAGTTTTATGTTAATTCTTCTGTGTGTTTTGCCATTGAATGAGGAAAAGAGGTCTATATGTGATGACTCACACCGAAAGGGGGGACTTTGGTTCCGACATCAAAATTGAGTTTTTGGCATCATGTGAAAGCTTAGAGTTTCACAAGTAATTTGGTACCTCGAAAGTTTCGATACAACAATCCGTTCCGAAGATATGGCTATTTTAGTAAGAGCGTGTGCATCACTTTTCGAAAATAGCAATTGGAGAAAACAGGCTTTAAAGTTTGGGTTTGTGAAAGTATCAATGTTATTGATTACTATTCAACTATACACAAAATCTCCTTAGCAACGGGTACTTAAGAGCACTCAATCATCATCAAATTGGTCAGTCTGTATTGATTTTATATCTAACTCAGACGTACATACATTATTATATTATTGTTGTACAGTTTTACCACATCAAGTTGGCTTATTTTGCTTTTACTTCTTAGTTTATTAATACGATCTTCTAGGTGACCTCTCTTGAATCAATTTGATCCTTGTCAGTTGGATCTACTTTATACTTTTTGTTTTACTGATTTAGAGTTCTTAAGGGATTTACCTAAATAATTCCAAAGAATAGGACCATTATATCTAATTGCATGATCAGAAAAGGATCTTTTATTTCTTATGATATTGTAGCCATCCACATGTCTTGTTGGGTATCCGTGTACGTCTGAACGTTTTGAAAAAAAAAGCAAATGTTGAAAAGGTAAATCTTTGACAGAGTAACTGTACATAAATCCCCCAGATCTATTTTATACATATCACTAATAGTCAAGATATTGGTTTTTTTTTCCAAATAAGGGACCAGTACGGCCTCTATAATAGCTGTTAATTAAAACTCGTAATGCCCATTTTTGTAATTTTACCAATTTATCCAAATATGTTTGCAAGTATCTCCCCAAATAAGTATACCATAGCTAAGGAAATGCGTTATTATAGTACAATACAAAGTAATATTAATTCAGGAAAGAAATGAAAGAAATGCTTCAATTTGTTCATGACACCAATATTTCTAGTGTGTTTGCGACACAAACAATATGAAATTACCAAGTGAGGCAATTTAATACTCCTAAATATTTTGTAATAAAGTACTATTCAAAGTTACTTCTAAATCATATTCTTTGATGTTTGAAACCATGTGTGATGTTCCTAATATCACATAATTTGTTTTGGTAGCATATACCGATATTTTGTTGGCTTTAAACCAATTAATTACTTTTATATTTCTTTCCGCTGTTTTAGTATTCAAACGCATAGTTAGGAGAATAGATGTGGTCAATAAAGTACAAAATAAGCTCAAATATACTTTGACGTTTGAGTCTGTTCCAGGGGGGGGGGGGGGGCAGAACTCTTTTTCTCAATTACGTTCTACAACGAATATAACAATGATCTCAATCATTGAAAAGGGGCCCTTAACAAAAACAAAATATGTCAACTTAAGCTGACAAGAAATTTTGTTGTTGTTTTTGGTTTTGAAAAAAAAAAAACATCTGTCAATTGTCATCCCCCTTCTTTGCAAGCATTAATGAAGAACTTCCCAAATATTCGTATTCTGTTACAACATGTTGGATCTATGGCCGTTAAAATTCCTACTTGATTTTGTATTACATTTCCTTTTCCCCTTTTCTTTCTTTTGTTGTCATGGCCATGGGACCCCTGGACCCAATGGCCCTGGGCCCGGGCCCATCAGGCCCAATTAGAAATCCGTTACTCCTCCCATGCACAATTTTCTCTACTTCTTTTTACGCAAATGTAAATTATTTTGTTGTCCATATCGAGTTTGGTTAACATAAACTGATTTGAGTTTGTTGTACTGAAAAGTATCAATAAATGCATCAATCCCGCCAGGTTTAGTATTAACGACAAAGTGTAAATTAAGAACAATTTACTTATTTCTTTCTCAATTTACTTGCATTCAATATGACTGTGTAGTTAACATTACTCAAAAAAACTATGTTAAACTTATTTTTGCCCATTTTGAGATTTTGGCACTTATTTATTTTGAATGATATAAAAAAATCGTTGAATTGAATATCTCTTATAAAGCTACATTTTTTAGCCGAAATAATCATGCTTTTTTCATTAATTAAAGATGTGCATTTACTGAAACCCGTAAAATAAAATCCCTTGACAAATATGTGCTGTCAGAAATTCAACAAATATTCCTAATAACGATCAAACATTTGCTGTTTATTTATTTCAATTTTACAGAGGGTAACTTGAGATTTATTATCTGAATATGTTATATACCGATTTACCGATTTAAACAACAGTTTAGCTAAATTAAAAAGTTGTATTTCAAAATAAATAATCGGAAATATCTTTAGAAAAAGGGTATAAATTAGACAGACCCTTTTTTTGAAAAAATCTGATTACTGCGTCGTTAGTAAAGTACAATCACCTGAAGAAAGTTCGAGAGAGTCTGTAGAGTTGCAAATTAATCCCAAGGTAATTATGATGCCCTAATTTAAAAGCCAGACAAACGCATCAATGCCATCAAGTTTTCCTCCTGGAGTCCTGTTATTTGTCAAATTAAGAAAGATTCATCCAATCTCCGGACCAATGTCGCTAGAGCCAGGGGGGGGGGGCACTGCCTATCCGAAGAGATACGGGTGTGCGTCCGACAAGTTCAAAGTAGGGGTCATTCAGTACATTTTACATATCTCAAAATAGGGGGTCATTCAGTACAGAACCAGAATAAAAATGGGGTCATTCGGTACAAAACTTTTTGAAAAAGGGAGTCATTGGGTACATTTTTGCAAAAGGGGGGTCATTGGGTACATTTTTGCAAAAGGGGGGGTCAATGGGTACATTTTGCAAAAAAGGGTCAACAAGTACAAAGAGGTTGAATATGGCAGGGGTATTAACCATAATGGTCTGTAAAAGTTCATAAATTTTACTCCTAATTGTTGTATGTTGTAGATGATACCCTAATATACAAAGAGCCAATAACCCCAGCCAATATCGCATTCGAAACATGAGAAGTGCTAACACCCTGGGTCAAATTGATTACATGTACATCCATGCACATTATTAACATCAAAGATACACATAAATGATAAAATAACCATCCATTTTCAGTTTTAAAAAATGCACACGGTTTCATCTGTTTGAAAACAAAATACCTGAGTAAAATGTCAGTCATATTTTGGGTAAACGGCTTTTAAAAATTAGGGGGTCATTGAATACATAGCTTTGACATAAAATCGGGGTCATTGGGTACATGATTTTCAAATAAAAAAGGGGGGTCAATTAGAACAGAACATGTCAAAAAAGGGGGTCATTTGTTAACAGGTAGCCAGTATCTTTCAAAAAAGGGGGTCATCGCGTACAAGCCAGTTCAAAATAGGGGGCCATTTTGTCCGCACATCCTGCATAGTCAATATGGAAGTGCCCCCCGGGCGCTAGAGAAGAGGTGACAAGAATGGAATTAAGGGGCTTAATCTTGTTGTCCTTTGTTGAAAATCAAACGGTTTGTAGAAGATATCAAATATGTGATGTGTTACATGCCCCTAAATAGGTAATTTATTATTACCATAAGTCAAACATAATATTTAAATGGCCATTAAAGAGAGTGGCACACGACCTTTGTGCTTCTACGTGCTTCTGCACGCGTCTAGAGTGATGACTCATTGCAAAACAATGCATAAAGACTTCACTTATAATTGAGTGTGTACATTAAGGGGAAGTCCCTACTTGAAATAACAATAGGGCTTTTGTTCAGGTGTGAAACTGAAGTGGTTTGTTTTGATGTACCTGAGACATAGGTTAGATTGGAGTGGCCAAATGAATATTCTAGATTGTGTTTGCTAGAATGGTGTGGAATTAAGAGGGTTTTCCAGATAGATATAAATGAGTATAAAAGGAGATGGATTTGTATATTTGGGGTCAGTCAGCTTTGAAGTTAGCTATTACTTTAGTCAGCTATTGAAGTTATATCATTGAGATATTTGAGAAGATAAAGGAAGAGTGGATGGAGTTTTGGGAACTTTTTGGAGCACTTTTATGGATAGCTGTTATAGTGGAGAAGTTTAGTTGCTGGATCGTGAATCGATTTTATATTAACTGTGGACAAGGAGTTTGAGATTGCAAGAAGACGACTTTTATATTGACTGATGTTAAACATTATTCGGAAGGAGTTATCGGAAATTTTGTACCGTTTTGGATCTGGATTTGTGGACATTTGTACAGTAGTCATAAAGGACTTTACCGTGGAATATTATTAGCTAGCTTGTTCAAGTCAGAAGCCACTCGTGAGTAAACAAAATCTGTAGATAAGATATATTTACACTGTTTATTTACTTGTATACTAAATAAAGTGTTTGTTTTGATATTTTGTTTATAAAATCTTGTCTTACAGTGTATTTATTCTTGCTTTGCTTTTAGCTCGAACCCGAAAGGTTAATTCTGACCTTGATCCTTGTTTTGGGTCGTAACAGATGGCTCACCCCGAAAGGGGTCTTTGCAGATGATATCAATTTTGATTTCATCATTTCATCTGTTGCAGCACTGTTTAAGTTTTAAAATGACACCTTACTTGTTGCAATTGCTGATCAAGATGATCATATTTTACAAAAGAATATCTGCTGGAAATTATTATTATTATTATTTTTTTTTTGCTGTCTCTTTTCACCAGTTTCTTGAAAAGTGTTCTATCGCAAAGTCCCCCTTTTCGGGATGAGTCATCACATATATACACCGTACGCTGCCCTTTGGTAACCATTTATACAATGTAGTTTCTTTGTTGGAATAGTACACGCAAATTAAAAACATTTTAATGACAAAAAGGCAGCTATTAGACTGAAGCAATCAGACTCTGTTACGAGATAAAGAGCTCAGCGTTTAGTAACACTTGTGTAATAACTGACGGAAGAAGGACGAGTGGTAGGTTGAAACATTGTCCCATGAAAACTCTCAGATCTAAAATAAAGAGAAAATATCTAACTACTTAAACAAATATGAGAATTACAACACCCAACTTGAAAACCTCTAGTGCCGAATTTCTTGGTTTTTTGTGACAGTAGTTTTATGCCAAAATATTCAGGAGAAGACGGATATGCCTAATAACGCCTAGCTGTGTCATGTGTCCATCCGCCCGTGTCGTCAATAACGTACAATGGGAGAAAAAATATCTGTTAACAAAAACGTTAATTATAATAATAACTGGGTGTTTGTATAGCGGCAGCCATTTTTAGGCGCACATCCTATTGGTACTTAAGATTGTAACATTTACCCCTTTTGCAGCTTCCCATATTATGGGTTGAGGCACTCTATGATGGACACGTCTGGTGACAGTTTTAAGTGCAGGAGGAAGACCGGAGCACCCGGAGAAAAACCTGCGGGAGCGAGTATGGACTAAAAACCAAATGCACATAAGCGCCGGGACCGGGGATCGAACCAACGACAGTCCTGGGCTCATTGGTGCAAAGCGAGGGAAGAAAGGGAAAAATAAGGCTTTGACACAATAACCATGGCGAAGTGTATTTTGAGTCATGACACAAAAATATTAGGAGAAAAGAATAACTACCTGTAATGATAAAGGCCCTGACGAAAATTTTGATTGAGACAAAACATAGCAACAATAACAATAAGTGCCAAAGTAAAGTCATTTTAAGTTTGCTATTTTTTTTAGCATAAATGACAGTTTTTTTTTTAAAGAAGCCACTGTTAGGACCCCTTCCAGAAAAATACCCCTCTATCAAAACCGATGTTGAGTCCCTTGCCCGGTTATTAGCTCTTCCTAGGTCACAGGTCGGAAAAATTTAATATTGTGCAAATTACCAAGTCTATTTTACCATGTTTACGGTACTGAAAATGTATTAATAAGAATTACATGCAGTCTTCAAGAATGTAGGTGTGTAAACTTTTTTCGCATTAGCTTAGCGTTAATAAAATATGAATAAATAAATAAATAAATAAAAAACTTATTTATTTTTTTCTAAATTGAATAAACACATTAGAATAACCAAAAATAAAATAAACAATTGTTTTGAATAATCATAACAACTTTACACATTTTTACTAGTCATCTATGACTTGCTTAAAACATTTATGCTGATAGTATGTGTTATTCTGCTGTAGGCGTTGAATCTTGAGAAACACAAGTGTTGTCAATAACCTGATTCGAGATGTTAATTTTAAATTCTGGCGAGAGTATTTTAGAATATTTAACATTTTGTGTACAATAGGGTGAAAAGGATATCACAGAATTCTGTTGTATTTTAGTGAAAAAAGTAAGAAAAAATGAAGACGAAAGGCAGTCAAGATTGAAGTAGGCATACATATTCTAAATATACTCTTGCACTGGTACAATGCACTATGTACTGAATGTAGGTTTGTAACAATCTTAACATTCTGAAGGACCGATTTTATGGAATACGCTTGAAATAAATCTAAAACAATGTAAATCAGTCAAAAACTTTAAAAATACTTATAAATCCAGCATCATTGCCAGACTTTGGTGCACGCCTTCCCCTTTAAGTGCTTTGTTTGGTTTTTGTATATTTTTTGTATGGATTTTTTTTTTATGTATTGATTTTTTGTGAATTTTGAAACCTTCTTTTTCAGGGGATGGTCCCTTCAGGCCTTTTTGGCCTTTTGACCTTTCCCACAATATCATTGTCTTTTCTATATGTTTTCATTGTTTTTTATACATGTTTGATATTGTGAATAAAGAGATTTGATTGATTGATTGATTGACCTTTCATTCCTTTTTTTCGGTAATCACCTGATATCTTTTCTTATAAGTTACCATCCTGCGCTTGAAACCGATAATTATTTGGTCAATAAATGAATATTGCATATACTTTATCTTCGTGTGTATATTTCTCAACGATGTGTGCAATTGTAAAAGGGGCCTTTACATGTGGTGCGCTCACCCATAACATATCCACAAAATTAGAGGTGAAAGGTCAGGAAGATATTGTGTAAACACACCCGAAGCACCAAGCAGTCAGTTGTTATTTGTTCATACATGACAAACGTAGTGTGTTGAATGTGTTAGAGCAAGCTGATTAAGCTTACGGCCCGCAATAAGGTAATAAAGCAGGTAAGTTTTAATACAACTTTCATTCTGTGACATAGTAGACAGTAGACACATTAGTCACCAGTTTGTGTCGTTCATGTTAAAAGCTGTTGAAGAACTCAAACTATTAAAACATTAGCTTCATGCTTTTTTGTTTCGGTCAATGTCTTGTCATGTCTTTCTCTCCAAAGGGCAGGGGTCGCGCAACGTTGACTAGCAGACCTAGATTCCTTAGTGAATGTTGCTTTTGTATCGGTTCCTTGACGTCAGAAGGAAAATACATAAAATGGTGCGGCTCGTGATAAAAGTGGTGCGGCCTGTGCCCCCTTAGTCACCGAAAATAACACGAATAAAGAAACAACTAAGCCAATAAGACAATAGTTACTTAAAAAAAAAGGAATTTGTACAGTACTATTGTATGGTTATAATTGCTATACATCAAAATATTTGTTCTAACTGAAATGTGGTGCGGCCAAAGCCTACATAAGCCCACACGGTTCTGACGGCCCTGGTATTTGATATGGGTAGAGAGAGTTTCTGAAAATTGGCCTGTGTCTTTAAAAGTGACCAAATGAGCTTGCTTATATCAAAATTGTTCTCAGCCGGCTATAGGCATATAATACTTAAAATGATTTTAACCCTCTTCACTTCTTCCTTTCAGGTGAATATCTACGGTATGACGTGAAGGCAATTTGACGAAAATGGGTTTTCATAGATTACAGCCATTCAAATGCCAACATTGCTTTCGACACTTCCACGATTTCTTCCGATATAAGATTCATACAGTACGACACCAAGGTTATGGACAAGTATCCAAAGTATGTTTTCAGACAAGTTTATTCTACAGAACTGATGGGCAAAAAGATAGAAACGCTAAATCTCATCCATATACTGAATCTTACAACGAAGATGTTGGCGTTGAAAGTAATTATAACAGAACCAAAGGGGAACTATCCGTAAGTAAATACTGCAGACAAGATTCCAGTAGACTGAATGTCAAAAAACAACACGGTATGATAGACAACTTCACAAAACCATTCCAATGTGATTACTGCACTAAAAGATTTAAACTTTAACTTAACAAATTCACCCACAAACGGATTCATACTAAAGACAAACCATTTCAATGTGAATATTGCAACAAGTGCTTCATTTCTAAATGCAACAAACTTGTCCATGAAAGGATTAACCATACCAAAGAGAAACCGTATCATTGTAAATACTGTGGAAAGTGTTTTCCAACCTTTCAGAATAGAACAAGGCATGAACGAACTCACACTAAAGAGAAACCATACCCCTGTCGATATTGCAACATGGCATTTTCAGTTTCAACTGGGAGAAAGTATCACGAAATGATACATACCAACGAGAAACCATATAAATGTGGACATTGCACACAAGCTTTTCGTACACCATTCCTTCAGAAAAAGCACGAAAAACTAAAGCATGGAGACAAAATGCAAACAAGATCACCTGGTCGTAATGTTGGTCCATTGTTGGAGAGAAATCAAAGGAAAGATCAAATTAAAGGACACGTGTTAGATAGTAAGAAATGCACATATTATGAAAATGGAAAGAAACATACCAAAGAGAACAAGAACCATTTCGCAGATGGCTATTCCATTGCTGGAGGGACCAACAAGAAGAGGCACCATTGTAAATACTGCACAAAAGATTTCTCGTCTTCTATTGACAAAACACGACATGAAATGGTACACACAAACAATAGACCTTTGCAGTGTGATTATTGCAACAAACGATTTATACGTAAATGTAACAAAATCGCGCATGAAAGGATCCATACTAAGGAGAAACCCTTTAAATGTGATTCGTGTAACCAACGTTTCAATGCAAAATGTAACATTATTGTGCACAAAAGGATTCACCACACCAAAGAGAAACCTTTTCCATGTCAATACTGTAAAAAAGGGTTCGCAACGTCTCAAAACAGAGCAAGACACGAACGAATTCATACTAAAGAGAAGCCGTTCCCATGTCGACATTGCGACAGAGAATTTTCAACCTCGAGCATTCGAAAGTATCACGAAATGACACATACCAATGAAAAACCACTCACATGCAGATATTGTAAAAAAACTTTTCGAAGATCATGTAATATGAAAATACATGAACGACGAATGCATTTAGACGAGATGAAAGCGGTCCCATCAGAACAAAATGGTGATGAAAGTTGCCCATCGATAGTAAAAACATACAACATCAAAGATAATGGTGAAAAAAGTCACTCACTGAGAGTCAAAGTAGGCCTATATAACAGCAAAGATAAACATGTTGAAGACAACAGTGAAAGATACGACATCAAAGATGTAGGTGTTAAAACTCAAATGACAAATGTTAAACAGAAACGGTATCAGGGCAACACCCATGCAAAGACCAAAGTCAAAAAGAATATTACAATGAGACTTTACCAGTGTAGATACTGCAGTAGTTATTTCACAAATCATTTCGATAAAGGAGAACACGAACGAGTTCACATCGACGAAAGACCACTTAAATGTTATTATTGCAGCAGAAGGTTTCGTCTTATGCATAATAAACTTTCACACGAGCGAATTCATACTAACGAGAAACCTTTTAAATGTACATATTGCAGTGAAACATTTAGGTTTAAAAATAACCAAGTCTTTCATGAAAGAATTCACCACACCAAAGAGACACCATATCGATGTAATTACTGTGACAAACGTTTTTCAGTTTCTTCGAACAAAGTGAGGCATGAGAGAGTTCATACCAAAGAGAAACCATATCAATGTAGATATTGCAATCAATCGTTCTCGTTTTCGAGTAGTAGAAAATATCATGAAATGAGGCATACCAATGATAAACCGCACAAATGCCAATACTGTGAGAAACATTTTCGAATACCAAGTAGCAGAAAAATACACGAGCGACGAATGCACCAAGACAAAATAGAAAAGGTTCAGAACTGTGAACAGATTGCCGTTAAAGTGTATTCATGGGCAGAGTGCAAAGTTCTTGTCAGAAAACTTCCTATCGCAGAGACAGTGTCGTAAAAAGAATATGTTTTAGTTAGAAAAAGTTCATAATCCAGGAAAGTATGGACCGTTTTGCAATATCTGAATGTTTTAAAAAATGCAATAATCTGATTGTCGATGTGACCATGTTCCCCGGGAATCTAGGGCCATCGTCCATAGGCCTATGCGAAATAAAATCGTGAAACTACATGCAATGTGACTATTATTCCGTATACACCGGTTCTTTACATTGCGTTCCCTCCCTTGTTTTTTTTTAAATCTTAATGTATACCGTACTCAAGATACCCTTTATAAAAAAACCTAAAAGAAAGAAAACGTTACTTCATCTCACAATATAAAGAAAATATCAAGTAGAGAATGTGTTATTTTTGTGTGTATTTTTTGGTTTCGTTGATTTTTTTTTTTTCATTTATTTTAAACGTCGTTTATAAATTATGCTTTTATGACAAGCGAAGGGTTTTGATTTATTAACTCGTGGTTTAAATTATCCAATTAATATCAAGTGTTTTGTTTGTCAAGAATGTAGTTTCATATACATGTATAATATTATACTCAGGAGAGTCGTTGGCAATACTACCCTATAGTATCACTTACGGCATTACATCATAACACTTATGAAAACATATGATACGCTTAAACGTCCGACTAATTCATCAAATACAAGCTTTAGAGTGTTGATGTTACATTTCACAGCCCAATTAAACTCTCGAGTCAAAGCTAATCAAGTAGATGTCATTGATTTATAAGTTTCTAATTCTCATATATATTATCAACTTTTATAACTAAAATAACCTATTTAAAATACATTGTCTTACCAATATTATACTTTATATAATACCTAGATACAGTAAAGAGAAAGAATATATTGCCTGATGGATTGTATGATATTTACGAGGGTCATTCAAAAAGTTCTACCTGTTGTACCATAACTTCTGTTCTATTAAAGGTAGCTAATTGCAAATTGACAAAAAAATAACTACATATGTCATCTACACATAGTGAAAAAATTGTATCAATACCTTTTCTAGAATTTTGCATGTGATCTAAGAACCACAGTAACGTTTGGTACACCGGACACGGTCAAAATATGTGCAACATTTTTAAAAGTGGCTCAAGTACAGTGAATTGAAAAAGCCATAATATAGCAATATAGTATT
>JXSR01S074152.1:34833-47939 GCA_000969725.1 Ophiothrix spiculata | reverse complement strand
GATACAATTTTGCACATAACTGAGGGGTCCACGATACAATTTCGCACATAGCTGAGGGGTCCACGATACAATTTTGCACATAGCTGAGGGGTCCATGATACAATTTCACACATAGCTGAGTGGTTCGCAATAGATTCTGCTATTCATTTCAGATCACACGGTACCTTCATCATTCCAATAAATTGCAGATCACTAAGTTACATGCCACTTTTCTCTAACATTTTATCATTCTAAGTTTTTTGTCAAAGGCACATGACTAAATTGTATAAACAGCAAAAAGTAGAATACTCTAATCAACAAAAATTACATTTATTTCATAAACATGCACATATCTGACAATTTAGTGGAATGAATAATCTTGAAAACAGTCGTGACTTCATCAAGGTTTGAGTATACATGTTAAAATCTCAACTTCTTAGTATTTAACTCAACTGTGATACACCCTCCTGTCTTGACTAAAATTAATTTTGTTATGTTTTACTACATAATTTACTTCAAAAATTGCATTTCCTTGTAGTCGTAGTACTAACTCCAAGTGCTTTACTACTCTTAGGACAATAAACAAATTTTCTCTAATGCGACACATTTGCTCATAAATTAAATCCTTACTTAAAGCATTTCACTCCAGTAAGTACTTAAAGACATTTGCTCTCATGTAAATATCTATAGCAAATCCCTTTTTCTTGTGAGTGAGTCTATTTGGACATAAAGCTTTAATAAATGCATTAAAAGAAAAGAAAATTTGACATTGTTGATTTGGAAATGGCATCAAACCCAGCTTTTGGTTTCTATTCATAACAAAGATAAACCTTCAGTTGTTGGAATTCAACAAGTGTTTCAAAGTCAATGCAAGCCATTCAGTTTGTGCTTTTTGATTAAATTTGTGTACCGCTGTGGCAAAAGGATGCAGTTGTCGTCTCCTACATGTACCTCATTGTAGCATATCATATGTATACTAGTTGTATACACATCAGATATGCTACAATAAGTAACATGTACGAGCCGACAACTGCATCCTTTGCCGCGGTGGGACACATTTACTGTCTTGGCTTCTAAATGGTATAATATAGCTCAGCAAGATTTCTAAGAATATATGATTATCAAAATACATATGATGGTCAAAAATAACAGAATCCACCATCTCATTAAAAAAAAACTTGGTAAAAATAGGGCAAGAGATGGATAAAAATTAATTTGATGCTTGCTGAATACTAACTAAAACTTCATGAAGTAACATGTAAATAGAAAAAAAAATCAAATCTTCAGCATGTAAATGCTAAGCAAAGCTTGACGCATCTAAATGTTAGACATACTTTTGTATATAAAACTGACATGAAATGTGACCTGTCATATCGAAAGGTACCTTAATACCGGCATAGTAAATTACAAGATACAGGCCATTGAAGCTGAGCATAGTCAAAAAACACGTCCAAGGTCGAATTTCTAATTTCATCAGAAACGTTACCTTTGAAGTGTATTCTATCATATTAATCAGGTTCCAACATCCAAAACATAAGACAAATGTTTTAAAGACCGAGATAAAAATCCTTTCCCCATTCACGTTTAACCAGTACAGAAACTTTAAACTTGATTTTCTCAGAACTTAAGTTTTCGGAATCAGTCCTATACCTTTTACCAATTTTGATGTAACTTTGTAATCGAACATCCAATAACCGAAAGCAAGGTGTCATTTTAAAGCTTACAATATAATCTTTCAGATGAGACCAAAAAATCAATTTTAATTTTGCCGACCTTAAGGTACCTTTCGATATGACGGGTCACAAATGGTAATGATAATCATGACAAAAGTAATTTTTTCATTAAACTTGAAATTATTCTATATACAGTCGCAGGAAGAGTTGGATTCCAGTTGAGTAGACCACTCCAGCCTCATAACCATTACTAAGTTACCATGGTAATATGGAAGACAAGACTTGACTGAACCAAGCCTCTCTGTAGTCTTTTTCAAATCCACGATAGACATATAAAATTAAACCAATTATTACAAAAAATGCATCACACACATTATTTCATCTCTTGCTGAGCCTATATAACTCAAGTTAAATTAGGCACATGAAAAGATCTAGATAAACAATAATCTTTATATCTTTATGCATGCCAGCCAATTTGTGGCATTTTGATTGTTAATCACTATGTTAAATACTTTGCAAAAGTTCGCAATGTACTGATCTAATATTTCTTGATGTTAATTTACAAATAAATAAAATATAGCTCTGTTAACTTCCAACTTTACATACAATAATGTACATCAACAATTTAATCACTTTTAAACAGCTATTAATAAACAAATATAAAAACTTGAATACAAAAAGACATCTCTTATACAAACTCTTCCTCAGTCTGCTCAAGAGTGATAGTTGTCTGCGGTGATGGAGCAAGAATAGTCTGGGGAGAGACTGTTTGAGGAGAGTTGGTCATGGTATCTTGCAATTCAGCAATGTCTTTGAATACACCTGCAAAAGAGTTGAAATTTGGACCCCAATTTAGGAAGTCCTCCCATTTAAGGGATCCATTTAATTTGGTCTTACCAGGCTTCATATTTTCATCATCGGAAATGAATAAAGTACTTAAGGAGCCTGGCTCCGAATGTCCACCACTACATGGGTCTTCGCTATATTCATTTTCATTCTCTACTTCAGCAAGACGCGACAAAATAATCGATCCAGGATCAAAATCGCTTGGAGGCAAGCGTTCACCTTCGGAATCAACCTCTGAACACGTGAATGAGTCATTGGTATCATCGTCAGAGCTAGGTGCCTCAAGGAGATGTGCTGATGGATGGCTATGTGTATGAGTTACAGGATGGGGTGACAACCCCCTGTCATCGCTACCTGATGATAAATTGTCTATAGTACTCGCGTGACTGCCCACCATCATGTCGGGGCGAGCTGTGTTAAGTCTAGCGACTTCTTCTACTGTTAGTCCAAGAGGTACTTTGGTATCGTACAAAACAGCGGGACTCTTACGTTGCTGCTGTAATTGTTGTTGTTGAGCTGCCAGCGCTTGCTGAGCAGCTAAAGTTAACCCAACTTGCAGTGGGCTTTTAGTTCTACTTCTATGGCTTCGTACGCTGCTGACATCGCTGTGATGTCCAACGCTACGAAGCTCGCTCTGTATTGAGTGCACCGAGTTGGCTGAGTGTAGTGAGTGCACTGGGCTGGCTAGGCTACGGTGGCTTGGAGTGTTGCTACGGTGACTGGGAGTAATACTTCTATGGTTTGGCGTAGTACTTCTACTCCGTGGGTTAGGAGTAGTCGATCGACTCACTCTTAGAGGAGTAGTTGATCTCATTGTCTCTTTACTGCTTAGATTCATCATTGGATACTGATCATACCCATCCATGGGTGTACTATGTGCAAGGACTATATTAGGACTGCCTCGTAAGTTATGAGACATATGATTAGGCTTACTTCTATGGCTCAAATTATTCAAAGCTTGCCTGGATGACGTGTGACTTACAGGGCTTGCTCTGGCAGTATAGTACTGCTGCTGTTGTAGATGCATTAATAACGGGTTTGGACTGCGACGAGAGTGTGTCTTGCGTTCTTGATCATGATAATGTCTATAATGATAGGCGACATCGATATCTGATGGCGCAATACTGCTGGCATTTTCTATATCGTAATGCTCAGCAGGCTGTTCAGCATGGGGCAACGGGGCAGTCAAACCATCATCGTGCTCTCCTCCGCTTGATGAATCCGGTTGCGTAGCATCGGCAAGATCATTAGGATCAATTATATCCGGATGTTTGTGTAAAGACCCATTGACAAAAGCAGGATTGACCATATGCATTTTACTATCACCACCTCCGACCCCAATCATCGTGGCATCGTCGAAAGTATCCCCGTTATAACCTGCGTTATCGACGGCGTCAAGCGAAACAGACGGGGAGGGATCGAAACCGCCATGCTGCTGCTTCTTCTCGCGGGCAGCTTTTATACGATAATGCCTCACTATCAACAAGCACACTATGAGAAGCACTAACAGTACAACTATAAACACAACGACGATGATGATGATCATGTTACTATTTCCACCTGTAATCTTAGCCGTGCAGGTTTCCCCGTTATATCCATTCCGACAATCACAAAGGTACCCTTCGCCATACGGGACGCATTTTCCGCCATTTTTACACGGATTAGATACGCAAGCACCTGCGGGTGTGCAAGTGAATCCATCACCATCTTCAAGACATACTTCACCCACAGCACAAGGGTTAGGAGTACATGGAGGACCAGCGGTACAGCCTTCTGTGCCTGTGTTTTCTGATGGTACGGCATCAAACATCTCATTGGCGCCATCTAGAGGCATGGGTTGTCCATTCAAGGCAAAGTTCTCGATGCAGCCTTCAAAACCTGAAAAGACAAAAGAAAGCATTGGAAATAAAGTAGATACAAACTCGTCCACCCCAAAGTTCCTTTACAATTTCTTCCAAAACAATTATGTGAAAAGACCATCAGACATCTTGAGTAGTGGTATCACAGGCTACGAGATCCAGTACAGCCCTTACAACATAGTGTGTGTAATTTAATTCTCAAAGGAGGAATTTATAACCAATGTGCATTAAACATGATAATGAAAGACGTGGATCATCTTTATTTTTCATATAACTTTTTGATAGGCTTGGCCTCCCAAGGACAATCGCTTGCCAGAAAAGACATTCGCTCACGATATTTATTCTGAGATTTTCTCTCGAATAGAGGGAAAATATTATTAACAATGTTTGAATATTGGCTTAAACCAATGTTAACATAAGTTAAATTGAAGTTTTCATCAATTTAACTAATAGCCAAGCATTTTAAGTGTCATTCACTGACTCTGAGCGAATATGGCGACTGAATGTCTCTCGGGCAAGCGAATGTCTTTGGATGTACAGCCTTAATTAATTCTAAAATGAAATGCGCAAATATATGACGCAAAACGAAATGCGCGCGGCGCACGGGAAACAAACTTGTTTTTTGTTTTTGCCAAATAACTGTAACAATGCACAACAAGTTTGTTGATTGGTCACTTGCAAAGGATGTTCATGTTTACAGGTCGCACATAAGTAATACATGGCCATGTGGATGCATGAAAGTCAAATTGCGATAGCTGCCATTTGTCACCAATTGCATTACAGACTACATAGTACATAGTGGGCAGTAGGGTTTGACCCCACCCTTTTTATTTTACCCCACCCTTTTTGTAAAGGCACCCTTAATACTTAAATTCCAGACCCTCACCCTTTTAGCAATTTATATGTTTCTTACATCCACTTTTGGTGTCATATGGTAATGTTATACACGGACACCAAAAAGCATTTAACATACTGAAATACCACCTCACTTATTTTTAACCTGAAAATATTCCTATTTATCTTACACCCAGTTTGGGTGTCATGGTAACACCCAAAAGCAATCCTGAAATAACACCTCACTTATTTTCAAAGGATATTCCATTTTTTTCCATTTTGTTTTAGTTGCACAAATTGGGAGTTGAAGAACCCCCACCCTTTATAGTTTGCTTCCACCCTTCATATCAATCCACCCATTTTAGTGGAAAAATGTGAACCCCCACCCTTTAACAATTTTTCAAGATTTCAAACCCCCACCCATTAAAATGCGTGGACTGCCCACTATGTAGTATCAGGGTTTTTTTTGCTATTCAAGTGACAAACAATATACGGCAGCCATTGTAGATATGACTTCTTGCATTCATAAGATGAATTGTTATCAAGTCAATGATATTGCATGCACTGTACCTGAATTGCTGACTTTTGGGAAAATTTTCACTATTTCTGAAAGTTGGAATAAATTTATTTATATACCTCATATGTGATGACTCACACCGAAAAGGGGGACTTTGCGACAGAACACTTTTTGAAAAACTGATGAAAATAGCCAGCAAAAGATAAGAATTTCCAGCAGACTTTCTATTGTAAAATGTGATCGCCTTGGTCAATTTCAACAAGTAAGGTGTCATTTTAAAGCTTAAAAAATGCTTTAACAGATGAAATGATAAAATCAAAATTGATATCATATTCAAAGTCCCCCCTTTCGGGGTGAGCCATCACATATATAGATTCCTGTCCTCTGATTGGTTAAAAGTGAGGGCCTGGATTTAACTAGGCCCTATAAATTTACTATGCCCAGGGCATATTTTTTTCTCGCTCAATGTATTTTGCATCATGTAACTTCAACCTTTTTCGCAAATGACTATAAGCATTCATGGTCAAACACGCGCTGCAGTGCATAAGCGAGTTATCTTGTGCGCACAATACGACGCGGTTAGCACTGACAGTTGAAACAAATATTGTAATTATCAGTGTGCGCTTTGAGTGCTACAATTAGGCATGAGAACACACAGACACAAAAAACCTGAAAATGATGACAAAAGAGCAAAAATAGGCTGAAATTCAAAAGAAATTGTGGATTTTTGAACAGGAAAATATTTGAATTCAGGTAAAAACCTGAACATTCTCATGCCTGTAAAATGGTTCTTTTAACCAACCAGATTGACTCCTTTTTGTTCAGGGTATGGTTAAAATTATTTCCCCTTGGATATCTCAAAACCATTAATATGCCCTAAGCTTCGCTTTGGGCATATTTATGGTTTGAGAAATTTAAACCATGCCCCTGAAAGCAGTCAATATTTGTATAATAGAAACTCACCTGTAACTTGTCTGCCATCAACTATCAATGCATCCTTCACGCCACCGAGACTCATAACAGATACGTCTAAGCCGCTGAAGTCATGGGGCAACTTGTCAAATTTCTGGGAGCTTCCCCTGCCATCTAGTACAAAGTTGACAGTATTGCCTTGTCTGGACACAGTGATGTTATGCCAGTCCCAGTCGACGATTGGTCTATCGTCGATGGCGATGCTGCCTTGCGATATGCCCGATGTACCAAAGCTGTATTGGATGGAGTCTTGTATTACCTGCAAGGATATGGTTGAGGTTAGCTTTATTGGTTAGGATTAAAGACAAAATCTGTGGGAAGACTTGAAATTGTTACTGCCAAGTGACTGCATGAAAACAGCAGTTTGAAATAATAATTTCAATGTTTTAATTTCCAAGCTTTTCTAAACACATTCCATTTAACAAGCAGAAATCTTTTCTATTTGTGTGTGTGTGTGTGGACATTTCAAAGCATATTCTCGGAATGTAATCAGTATTAAGATTGTTAATTTGAAGTAATATTTCTTACTCCTAATCTGTACATGTTTATAATTAAGATTCAACAACACTCTTAACCGTAACAGTTATACTTGTTTTCTGAGTCGTCAAAAGAGAAATAAGGCTTTACATCCATAGACATTCGCTCTTCTGAGAGACATATAAATTGCACACACTTATAACCCCAAAACAATTCACTGCAACTTGAGATATGTAAACCAAAGGTTCTGATGGGAAGAAACATTTTCAACCAGTTAGACAATATCCGTGGATAGTTATGGACATTCACTCTTCATTTAAGTGAATAAGTCTGAGTGAATGTCATAAGCGATTGTCTCTATAGGGCAACAAATGTCTTTGGACGGAAAGCCTAAGTCAACCTGGGAACAAAAAAACAAACATGACGGAATTAGGATCAAATTGTAGCACTTTTATTTGAAATTCTGTTGTATGTATGAAAATCCCAACCTGAAAATTGCTGATATGCAATTTAGTTTCATTGATTGTGTCTCATATTTTGATTTTTATCAAAAGAGATTGATAAGTTACCTGTATGACTGTAAACTCAGCACCAGATGCCACATACAGCAACAAGCCAGCACTCGCACCGCCAGTCCTAAATGCCATCTGGACAGTCTGCAGAGTCTCCGTCGCACGTCGTCTACGTTGTGATCCTTTTGCTTCATCCAGTTGCTTCTGTCGTCGATAGCTTTCTTTGATTTGGTACTCCACATAGCTGCCGCCACCAAAGGTGAATGGAGCTGGAGCTGTAAATATACAGAAAGATTATTTAGCAAGTTGAAAGGAGATGGAAACTAATCTATTAACCCTAACAACACCGAACCTCACAAAATCCCATTCCACAAAATCAAGGAAAAGTCAAAATATGTCATAGACCAGAGTTAGCTATGATCATGAAATCCCTACCATGGTCCCTGATTCGAATCTGGGGGGAAAGCACCCATCTTTAACATGTAAATTTCCGAGGTGCTTAAAAGTGTTAGGGTAAACGAAATATGTTGACCAACTACCTTGAAAAATTTCAGAATAAGCACTATTTTGTACAACTTCATTTGTCACAGGCATGAAGAGTATCTGTACCATAATAGAGCATTCTTTTTTTTTGACACACAGAAAAATATTCACAAACATTCATTCATAGGACGCCGCAACTGTAATGCAGTTGGGTAAATATCAGACCTTCATGTTTGAGGAGCTCAATTGAGCATGAGCTCCTACAAACTCTCTAAGCTTAACAACATTCCATGAGAGTGTTTCACTGAGCTCCTCGCCACCATTTTACAAGCACTCTCTCACACAGGAATAATTGAAATAGAGCTCAGACTCCTCATCAAACTCTTAAGAGTGATTGACAGAGCTCCTGCTATTTTTTGAAACGAAGGCCCGAAATTTACCAACCTATTGATAGTTTTTGCCTAACCTTACCAGGCATTGATGCATTCAAATTCAATTATGATGAACTTTTTTGCAGTATTGCAATTTTTTGCAGCACATATCTTTTCTTGAACAGGCTGAACCCATACGTAACTTGGTAGATATGAAAAAATCATCAATATATCAATCCAGACAAATTTTCTCAAAAATGTCATATAGACCAGTATGTGATGCGACCGACGATATTTTAATTTCTTCAGACTAGGATGTAGTGTCTACACAGCAAAACTTATTTAACCATGTTAAATTTTCATCTAGCGGTGAAGGCTTGTTTGAAATTTTGAGGACAAAAAACAACATTAATTCTAACCAAATAAATCCATGTCTCACCTTTATCACACTTATCCCCAGTTAGTCCTTCTTGGCACTGGCACCAGTGATCGAACCACTCATCGACACAAACGCCTTTATCGCCACAGTTATCTTTCTGAGCACTGCTACAAGTCTCCACATCACGGGGACATCCTTCTAAGATGTTATGGGCATCAAGAGGCAAACCCATGTCCACAAGTTGACCATTGATATACAGATCCCTGATGCAACCAGCAAAATCGGCGGACGACACTTGCCATGGTCTATCAGTGATATTGGCTATGGATCGGACTCCACCCAAACTCAGTGGAACATTGTTAAGGTTCAAATCCCTGTGGAAAAAAGTAAATGCACATGTTGTAATATTGTTTTGGGCCAAATTTAAAGGGGTATTATCTTGTTAGCTCATCTCTTGTCATAACTCGTAATAATCTCATTTAATTATGGGAATAAAATACCAACTTTTATTACAACATTGTGTCAATGAAAGATGTATCAACCAACATGAAAAGTGGAAATTGAGAACTGATCTGAATTAGTATTGATATCAAAATAGCTAATCCAAGGATTTTTTTATAGGGGAACCGGTACTCACTGCCATTTTGATTTCACCGCCATATTAATCCTATGGGATGGCAGCCATCTTGTATTGTCACTCATGGAGGGTGAATTATTGTACCTCCGGCACTTTACGACTCCGCATGCCACACTTCGACGGTCTTCGCAACGGATTAGCGGGAAAATTGGCGTACTTTGATCATGGAGCAAGTCGCAATACACGCTACTTGAAACGCAGACATGGTTTGCGCATGAAACAAAATGCACATGAAGTGACACGCTGTATATGCATCAAGTGGAAGATTTAAGCAATCTGCCTGGATATCGGGCCAAACTCCGAATATATCCAGAGGTACAATAACTCTGCTCCATCAAAAATCAAAACAAAAGTTTAGCTAGTCCCAGACACCTGTGCTTAACTTGAAAGTTCTACATGTTTTTGACTTCTGATTTTATAACTGATTCAACTTTTTTTTGATACATTCAGACCATAAGTTTTCAAGATGGGAATGCTCATGTTTTCAGGAGACACGCATGAAATCTGATTTGACAGCATAGAACTGATCAGCATGAGGGTGTCAAATGTGATTTCAAATAATCCAAAAAACTGCCACTCCTCTCAACAATCAGTTGGGACATTTCCATGTCAGAACAATATTTTCGTATTTTGAGATGACCTACCTGTCTGAGCCCTGAGATTGGCTCGTTGCCCTGCAATAGCTGGTGTCACCGGTAGGAGGGCAGTCAGAATCAAAGATCAGCACTTCACCATCCTGGAAGACATTAAAAGGAATCATAACAGGGTTATGTCAAAGGTTTAAATGCATAAACATGAAAACATGATACAACATGACACTGACAAATCAAGAAATTTGATTTGACAACCATTCAATAATCAAAAATATGCATTCCAATGCAATGACAAATTGAAAAAAGTCATATCACTTTCGAAATGTTATCAACTACTGCAAGGCAACAAGTCAAAAGATTGAAATTTACAAATGTGGGCCGCAGCAGCAGAAGATGCGCTTGTTGGCTCGTACATGTTGCTCATTGTAGCATATCTGATGTATACAATTAGCATACATCAGATATGCTACAATAAGCTACATGTAGGAGACAACAACTGTATCCTTTTGCCGTAGAGGCCCACAAGAAAAAATTTCTGATTGATTACACAAAACCGTCAAGTTTTTTGATATGATACTAACTTTTCCAAATGTTAATCTATAACTTTCCTAACATTCCCATAAAATTAACTGCACGTGACAAGATATTTTCTATTCCTCATCTTGTCAAAAACAAAGGAACAACAGAACTGTCTGTTCACCTGAATTTAAAACCTGCAATGCCCTGCCTCCATAGACATCTAGTTATATTTAGTTATGTGAAACAATAAGGGACTGGCCTAGATTCTTCCCACTAATTTCTTACCTACATATGTTTTTACTTTAATCGATAGAACATGTTTATAGTAATATAACCTACGAGTAGTTTTCCATGATTTTGAGGAATATTGGAGAAAAATGCAATTCTTTACCTACACTCTTAAAAAGAAAGGATCAAATTGATCCGATAAAGTATCAAATATGGGCTTACCTTTTTCCGGATCAATTTCAAAAAAGAGTGTGTTTGATCCGAAAAGGATCAAATTTGAGGAGAATTTGGATCAAAATTGATCCGGAAAAGGGTAAGCTCATATTTGATACTTTATCGGAACAATTTGATCCTTTCTTTTTAAGAGTGTACTTTAATTTAATTTATTTTGATGAAATTGTTTCTCTTTTAATATGTACTAAATTATACCTAGGAGCTTTGTTTGATCTTTTATCTGGTAAATCCAGATCTGAGGTACAAATTTAGGATTTATGAAACACAAGATAGTCACACCACCATCAAAGAACGATATATTGCAAATTAGTTCTCTCTCAATTTGAGCCATTTGTGTGTAAATGTTTGCACTTTTTTGGGGGATTTTACTATACTTTTAAGCTTTATCTAGAGCATCCCATGAGTTTTTAATTCTAGGTGGAATCTAGGCTAGTCCCTTTAATTACACCACACATAGAGAAGATTGTGGCATTCTGGAGCCTCCAAACATCAGATAAACATGTGACCTGATGGCCTACACAAACCACCAGAGTGACAAGCAGAGTTCACGTGGAAGAGCAGGGCAATTAGTCATTGTCATAAATACCAATTAGTCAATGTAATGTAAGCATTGACATGTTTCTTTTCCGGTTACTATGTTACAATCACATCAGAGGCAATCACATTATCAAGATTCTTGATACATTCTGTGGGTGAATGACATCCAATGTCAAGAGTATTTGTGACCTTCCAGCCCGTATGAGCAGTAAATGCCAGAAACTTCATTTTGCGCTACAGGTGAAAATACATGTCAAGGTCATAATTTGCCGAAATCGATTTTATGACAGATTCACAATCCTAGTGATTACCACAAAATACCAGCAAAGTTTCATTTCAAGACAATGATAGGAAATGTGAAATAAATTGGTATATTCTTAAGACAATCAACAGAAAATATAGGGCTTACTAAACTTTGGAACGCATTTATCTCAGTTATACGTTTTACTCCCTGACAAACTTTGACGGACCAGAACTTGACTTCTGGAAATCGTGTGAAGTTCATTAAGGTGTCATTTTAATTATTAAAGTATGGTCTTTGCAAATAATTAAAAAAGAGAAAATGACAAAAGCTGGCATTTACTGCTGGTTTGGGCTGGACGGTCACATTTGTGATCCCATGTGGGGACACTTCTTACTGAAGTCCAGAACACCACCAGTCCAACATCCAATCTACCCTAAACATAACCAGAGCATAATTTTGTCTGGCAGGGCTCTTAATTTAGAAAAATGACACTTCAAATCTCAGATTATTTGTATGTGTGTGTGTCAAAGAGATGAGTGGTGGCTTTCATGTATGGGCCTAATCCAGTAATACCGTTTTTACAAAATTGTCGTTTGAATTTCTTGCACTGAATTCTTCTATTAATAAACTGCAAAATTAGATTTATACTGATTGTCAAGGCCGGTACGTGTCCTAATTAAAATTGGAACATTGGTATCAAAATGTGACAAAATGATTGAAATCCCAGCTTCTTCAACACAAAAACATCTTTCATACTGATTCTATGTTGTTCTTTCACTCATCAACACCTGTCAGACGCAAGGTCTATGATATGATATCCCACTCATCAATCATCTTCAAATACCTACAACGATTTACAATTAGGCCTACATTGTAGGTCGTTGTTTTTTACGAGTCTGCAAATTGAAAAGCATTAATAACATGAGCTACGTGCTACATGCTATCATGATATACATTCAAATGCGTCGCAGTTGATAATTTTTGAAAATTTGAGACAAAATGGTGAAGTCCTTAAAACTGACAGCAGTTGTCTTTAATGTGGGAAAGACAAATAGTTATTAATGAAAATTGCACATGAAATATGTGACCCGTCATATCGAAAGGTACCTTAAGTTTGGCAAAATCAAAATTGATTTTTTGGTCTCATCTGAAAGCTGAGATTTTAAACTTTAAAATGACACCTTGATTTTGGTTATTGGATGTTCGGTTGCG